>JAEQML010081493.1:0-11176 GCA_016904865.1 Pissodes strobi
GGGGCTCAATCAACAATACCCAAAGCTAATCCAAAATTAGGAAAAAAAGGTAAATTAATAGAAATTTTGCTAGAACGTAGAGACATAGATTCGTGTCGCATCGCGCGCAGTATTTTAGATCGCAACTTAGGATTTAGCCGCTCGTCATAAATTTATCGGAATGTTATCGTTCGGCTTTGTCGAATCGATGTAATACCGGAACGCATTATTTGTAAACAATTCGTGTTGATATGAGCCGGCCGGTGAGGAAAAAATTGGAGTAAACGTTGCTTGCAGGAGATGTTAATAAATAATAATAATACCTATTTACAAGTTCGCATTTGCAGATGCGAATAACTTTAACTAAAATTGGCCTTCACATTTGCAGATGTGAAGGGCCTCAACAGCCTCCACCCCAGTAGGTATATTATGTTAGATGCACACTATATTCCTACATTTGCCGATTTAAAGGATATATGTACCGACAAAAATAAAACGGTATAGTGCTATGTATTTGCAGATACATAAACAAATAACCACCATACTATTGCAACCCCCTTACATAAGAATACAACATGCAAGTTCTTGTCTATGGTTCATCATATCCCGTTTTCCTTACGTTACAGAAATCACAGTATTTGCAGATACTGTAAATATGCTAAAAAATCGTTGCATTTGCAGATGCAGTCGATAGCATAACGAGGGTTAAGCAGCACGCAAAAAGGTGAAGAGTTCGTTGTATTAGCAGATACAATCCCCTGTACTGTCTGCAATTGCAGTTGCAGGTAGTGAATATATTCATGAAGCTATTTTTCTGTTCAAAAACAGAAATTGCAGCATTTGCAGATGCAATCGATACCATAAGTAGCAAAACCAAGGGAATTCTTTTGCATTTGCAGATGCATTAGAAGATCCTCTCATGCTAGGGAGGAAGTAACTCATTCGAATCGAGACTTACCAACATCAGAAACAACTACATACCCAGATAGTTTTTAGATGGATCAATTACTTATTAAAGGGACTAAATAATAAAAAAAGAAAACAGTATGATAGAGAAGTATCCGCCAACTGCAATGTCCTCAGACCACCAAAATTAAATCTTGAAGTAGTAATTGTACTACATCCTGGAACTGCACGCCAAAACAACTATTTCTATGAATTACAGAAACAACTAGTCCGTGGGTTAGAGTTAAATATAAACAGTTCATCAATAGCGTGGGTACAAGGTTATAAAATCCCCTTCAAGGACACCACTCCAGATTAGCAAAGTACGTTGCGACATTAAGAACTGTGAAATCGCCAAGTATCAATCGGCGATTAATGAACTTTTAAAAATCGGGGCTGTCGAGGAATGTAAATCGGTGGATGGCGAATTCTTATCGTCGTACGCACTCAATGGGAAATATCGATTTATGCCAACTTAAAAAACTTAAATAGGTATATGACAGCATCCCATTTTAAACTCGAAGACTACAGGACGGCACAAAATTTAATTTCAAATTACGCATTCTCGGGAAAATTGATCTTAAAGATGCATATTTCCTTATTCCAATCCACAGTAGTCATAGGAAGTTTTTAAGGTTCGACTTTTGCAACGTACCATACCAGTTTAATTGCGTTCCATCTGGTTTATGCACAGTTCCTGTTCCATATCTTTTCACAAAACTTCTGAAACCAGTTGTAAGATATGTAAAATTAAAGGGTATAAAAACTGTATTCTATTTAGACGATTGGCTAGTTATTGGTAATTCAAAAGCGAATTGCTTAAAAGTATTAATAAAATTACACAAGCATTACAAGATTTAGGATTAATAATTAATTCCGAAAAAAGCGTAGTTATTCCCGCGCAACAATACCCATTTTTAGGGTTTATTTATAATACAACTAACATGACAATAGCCTCAACTCAAGAGAAAAGGGAAATAATTTATAAAGACATACAAAACATTAGGAAAAAGAATACCTAACTGTAAAATCAGATTATTTGCACAACTCGTCGGAAAACTAGTTGCTGCTTGACCAGCTGTACGGTATGGCTGGTTACACATAAAATCTTTAAAGAGGCAAAAAATCTTAGCATTAAAATTAAACAGTAGGAAATATGGCTCAAAGATTAAGATAACTTCCACTATGGAAGAAGATTTGAATTGATGGTTAAAAAACTTAATGATGTCTGTTCAACGTTTTTCTCAACATAAATTTTCTTTAGAAATATTTTCAGATGACTCACGAACCGATTGGGGGCATTTTCTGCAATGGGAAAAATCACAAGGGATTTTTGGAACGGAAAAGACTGTGGCGTTCACATAAACATCCTAGAACTTAAAACAGCCTTTCTCGGCTTAAAATGCTTTGCAAAAAAAAACCTTCTCAATCTGCACTATTCTCTAAATTGATAATGCAACGGCCATATCGTGCATAAACAAAAGGGGCAGTGTACGATTCAATAAATTAAATAGTATAACAAAAGCTATTTCGAAATGGTGTGAAGGCAAAATCATCTATATTTACGCTTCATAAATCAAAAGACAATAAGGAAGCTGATCTAGAGTCTAGGCGTAATTCTATGGAAACAGAGAGCTTTTCTACAACAAAGCGTACTCAATCAAGCGATAAAAGTGATTATTTCTTCATTGACAGATAGCACCCTTAAACAATACGGAAATATTTACAATAAATGTGGGAATTTCTGGTTTTGTAAGCACCAACAAATATATAACAATAACCGTAAACTTATTCTTGAGTTCCTAAACATTCAATTGTCTTCCGGGTCATCCTACTTTAACATGAACTCACACAGCACTTTCTCTAATTTGGATAAAAAAAAGAAATTTGATATTACCTTATTTTATTAATCAACCTGAACTATGTATAGCCATACTATTAGAGACTTACATAGAACGCACAAAAGGAAAAATGGTGCTACGAGTCAATAAAAGGTGAATAGGTCGTTGTATTAGCAGATACAATCGATCGTACCCTCCACTCTCTGCAATTGCAGTTGCAGGTAGTGAACATAGCTATTTTTCTGTTCAAAAACAGAAATTACAGCATTCATAGGTACGGTAAATATGCTAATAGATCGTTGCCTTTGCAGATGCAATCGATACCATAAATAACAAAACCAAAGAATATTTAATAGTCACTCACAAAAAGCCCTATCACCCAGCCAGCAGTCAAATCATTAGCAGATGAGTCAAGTCAATACTAAAAGCCAGCCGTCTAACACGGAAATCTTTGGGGCACGCAGCACGCGACACGTGGCAACTTCAGCAGCCAAGAATGGAAGTTACATTACAAACCACTCAGAAAACAGCTGGCTGGACAGAAAAATCAAAAGTATTCTCAAAATTCTATAACAAACATATCGCGGGTAATCCCACTGAATTTGCATCTTGTTTATTGAACCATAATTTCTAAGGAATCATAAATATTAAGTTACAATTATAACTTACTTACCAACTTGTTAGCCTATTACATAAGAATATTGGTATAGTATTAAAAATAAGTTAACAAATAAATGAATATCAGTTAAGCGTAAAACATGTGTACCTTCATATGTATACTATTAAATCTAATGTCTATAAATTTGGAATTTAGTTTATAAAAAGGGCCTTGCAAATCTAAGACCACAGAAAATCGCAATTTTCAGTTAATGTAGATTAATCGCAAATACTTTAAACAGCTACAAAGTGTAATGAAGGACGGCGGAGATGCGAAGGATAATTACAAGATCAATCGACTTACCTGTAAGGAAGATCGATCGGAATTATCCGAGCATCTCTCTCATTACAAACCCACCCAGTCTTTACCTTCTCCCTATCACCCCAAATGCAATGTAATCAAAAATATCATAGGAACCAAAATTGTAATGACGCAACAGGGCGAGGAGCTCGAGCGACCGGGCCTGGGACGGCTGAACCATCACGTTTTTTGATAACTTCTTTAAAACTTGTACCGGTTAGGATAAAATTGTATACTACAAAGTGTAATGAAGGACGGCGGAGATGCTCGGATAATTCCGATCGATCTTCCTTACAGGTAAGTCGATTGATCTTGTAAATATATAGGTATTTCCAGTGCCATTGAAACACGCATAATGGTATATTATTTAACGAGTTCGTATAATGTAGGCCATAATCATCAGAGTGTATTATGGTTCATTATGCGTGAGTCAAATACTATACTTTATCTACAACCATCCTTAAACACACAGTACTTAACTAGAAAACGAAATTTTACCATTAACGTCAACAGATATACGATAATACTCGGATTGCCTATTACGAGTTTATAATTATACTTGTTGCTTTATGGGTAATTATAACTGCACTTGTATTATGCATATGATAATGCCCTTTTTATCATAAGTACTATGCGTCTATTATTAAACGGTTTTAGATAAAAATTGTAATTATTTTCTTAACATCAGGTGCGTTGCTGATAGAAGAATACCTAATGTCTATTGAAGATGTGCCGAGTTCGTCGAAACGAGGAAACAGTTCAGAGAGCATAGAAACTCGCCATTGGTTGAAGCTGGCCGAGCTGTATAAGGAGCTTCACGAGTGGAATCTAGTACGTTGAAACAAAGCAATTCATGGTGTTAAATTTAAGATGAACAATGCGAAAAAATCTTCTTCTAAAATTTTATATCACAAACATTGGTTTCAAAGAATTTTTGATTATTTACACTTTGTCTAGCATCCATGTTATAAGTCGTCCATATCTCTTCTAAATTGAAACCAAGTCACAAGGTTTATTAAGAATTTTATAAAAAATAGAGCATGGAACAGTACCATATTCTGGCACATAACGGGAGCAAAAACGTGAGTTCACAAGAGCTTTAAAAACACAGTCAAGGAATCGAGTGCAAGTTTTTTTGACATGGAGGTGATTGCTCAATTTAAACTTATATAAACTGTTTTAGCATCTATTAATGTTTTCAGTAACTGTGGCTCATACGAAGCATTTAAAGATCCTTTACACAAATAGTGCACTATGTAAAAATCGACCTCTCCTATTGGTCGATCCATCTCGTATTACGAGATGTCTGCGTGATGCAATCGATTTCTATCAAGAGCTCTTGTGGTGTAGAGGTTTAGATCGTTGGGTCTCACCTGGAAAACGCGGGTTCGAACCCCGTTGCTTTTTTTATTTTTGTTTTAAAGATTATGTTTCTAAACAGATTTTTTCTTGATTTTGGGTATGTCTTGGGTTAGATTGGGTTAGCACCTGGTTAGTTTCCTTTTCTTGAGCCCCGGTAGCGAGCGAAGCGAGCGGAGGGCCATGCGGATCGACCAATGGAAAAGGCCGATTTTTATATAGTGCACTATTTGTGTAAAGGATCTTATAATGCTCATACGAAAGGGACGTTATCAAGCTTTTTTACTATGTATTTATTTATTTATTTATTTATTTCCTTCTTGCCAACAAAATTACAAAGAGTAAAAAAAGCAAAGTCACAATGGTGCTTATGCACACATACAATGTAAAAAACCTATGCCAAATATAAATATACAAACCTACTATGTAAATTAAAATGATATACAATTAATATAAAATTAATACCCATATGTTAAACTTTTCTTTTTTTTTTTTGTTTTTAACAGAACAAAAATTTAAAAGTCAAAATCATAAAAACATTTAGACTTTACAAACTCTATCACATGTTTTCTAAAATTTTTTAAGCCTGTGATAGACCTGATACGGTGTGGTAGCGATCGGTAGGCGGAAATTGCCCTGTAATATGGACTCCTTTGAAAAAAAGAAGAGCTGTGTGCTGGCACCCTAAGTTCGTCCCTTCCCCTAGTGACCATGATCATGTTTGATCCATACCTTTCAGAGTTTTGTGTAAACAGATCCGGACTCCTTCTAATTAGTAAAACCAATGCCAGAAAATATAGTGATGGTACTGTCATTATATCAAGACTCCGAAAATATTCCCTACAAGATGTTGTTGGATGTAGGCCCAAGATGCTTCTGAGTATTCTCTTCTGACAAATAAATACTTGATTTGCATCTCTGGCAGAACCCCACAAAGATATACCATAACTAAGAATTGATTGGGCATGTGCAAAGTAATATACCCTCAAGGTCTTGATGGATATAATATTTCTGAGTCTTCGTAGTATGGCACATATACTATTTAATTTTGATACTGCTCTCTGAGTATGATCTCCCCAAGTTAAACAGCTGTCCAGATTCATTCCCAAGAAACTTATTGAGCCTAAAACTGGCACCGATCTGCCAACCAGTCTCACCAACAAAGACTCCTGCACCTCTCTCTTCGAAAAACTCAGAAGACCAGTCTTGTGCATATTTAATCGGAGAGAGTTGGCCGAGCACCACTCAACCATTTCATTTGTCGCTAAGGCACCTCCCTCCGACAAACTGGATACAGAACGGCTCGCCAGCAAGACAGACGTGTCATCCGCGTACTTGCAAACTAGTCCCCCTTCAAAAGGAGTAAATAGATCATTTATAAATAAGATAAAGACTAGAGGGCCAAGTATAGATCCCTGAGGTATTCCCCTGTTAACTTTAGCAACAGTTGAGAAATATTGTTGTCAATTTCTTGTTACACACACTTTTTGGGTTCGGTTTGACAGATAGGATGTTATTAGTTCAGTACATATGCCTCTGAAGCCGTACTTTTGAAGTTTTTTAAGTAACAAGTTGTGATCCAAAGTGTCGAAGGCCTTAGAGAGGTCGAAATATAAACCACAGACACCAAAACCCTTATCTACCTTATCAAATATGAATGTCAAAGCTTGAAAAACTGCCAACTCAGTAGATTTCGATGCCCTGAAACCAAATTGATTGTCATTTAATAAATGATGATTTTCTATAAAGTTGACCAGTCGAACATAAATTACCCTCTCAAAGACCTTTGACACTGAGGGTAACAATGATATAGGGCGATAGTTTTTAACATCCTGTCTGTCTCCTTTTTTATATATAGGGACAACTTTTGCAGCTTTTAGTTTGTCTGGAATATATCCCGTTACAAAGCATTCATTAATAATGTGGGCCAGAGGTACACTAATGTATCTAGCCACAATTTTCAACAAGTACGTCGGAATCTCATCCAGATCTGAGGAAATGGAAGATTCATAATGATTCTAAAGATTTCCATGGGGTCAGTTGGTTCGAGAAATATGGAAGGTAAATTGTTGGGTAGGTTAGGATCAGGGAAATTAAAATCTTGAATATCCACTTGGAAGTAAGATGAGAACATATTTGAAACATCCAAGGGATCCTGAATTAAAGAGCCATTTTGTGCCTTTAGGTTAAAATTTATGGGTTTTTTGTTTTGTTGGTCTTCCGGTTAAAGATCTGCCACATTGCTTTAGATTTATTCTGCGAGTTTACTATTTGATTATCATTAAGACTTATTTTATATGTGCTTAAAAAAATAGTGTAATCCTTTTTTTCTTTTTTATAATTTTGTAGATGCTGTTCACTCTTTGTAATTTGATAAGTAACATACAAATATTTAATATGGGCTGCATATTTTTTAATTTCTTTATTTACCCATTCATTTGAATTTTTAAGACGTGTAGAACAAGTGGGGAATGATATTTGAAAATAATAGGAAATAATGTTGAAAAATGCATCATATTTTGCTTTTGCAGTTTGAGCTAAATAAACATCTGCCCATGCTTCAGCTTGGAGAAAATTAGTAAACTCTTCGACATTGTCAGTAGTAAAAAATCTCTTTTTAATAAAAAATTTGGACTCTTTTTCCCTGGTAATTATAATATCTAAATATTGGCCATAGTGATCTGAAATAGTTGTTATGCAAGTGTTAAAAGTAATATTATTGTTTGGTATATTACTGAAAAAGTTATCTATTTGAGTACTTGAAGTTAAGCTAACCCGAGTCATCCCGGATCCATGTGGTATCAGCCCATAGCTCTCCATCAAGTTCATTAGAGTTAGGGATTGAGGATTGTTGGTGGCAAAGTTTATATTAAAATCACCTCCGATCACTAAATACCCATCAGGTCTATACAGCTCATTCAGTAAATCATCTAAAATAGAAATCAATACATCATATGCACCAGTAGGTGGCCTATATAAACAGATAATAAAATAAAGAACATCACACTGATATTTAATGATAGAAAACCCACAGTGCCCATCGACAGGTTTCACCTTTGTGTTGATTGGCTGAGAGACCCAGTTGTCTCTTGCAAAAATTGCAGTTTCTCCTCCTCTGGTGGATGATCGAGAAGAGTGGCTAATGATGTTATTTATAGCTTTCTAAGTGTATACTCTCTATGTCCTTGTTGATCATCCAGTGCTCCGAGACCAGAAAGAAACTAGGTTCCTCTTCCTTCAGCAGTACTATCAGGGGTAACATTTTTCCATTTATGCTTCTGGTGTTAAAGTGGAGAAGCCTAAGTACCACATTTTTTTGTTGCTGTTTTTTCATGATACGACGAGTGTTTATAGATTTGCCTAGTTGAGCTTTGGTCGATCTAAAAAAAATCTTCCAAAAGAGAAATTAAATCTCTGAAATCTTACCCCTGATGGCCAGAAGTTTTCGCCGTAGATGTCGTCCTTTAGCTCTGGACTAACTCCCACCATGAAAGATTTATGACTACTGTTTGGTTGTTTACTTTCACAGAGTTTAACTTCCACCATTTCTGGAGTGGTGCCTGAGTTTTTGACTATGTAGTTTTTTACTACTTCATCTGCCACATTATTTTTTATTTTGGACAAGAACAACCATATTTTTTGCCCTTGGAATTTGCCATGGATGATTCTAGATCACCAGAGTCATTTTTGGTTCCCACCTTCCTTTCCTTTCTGATATTACAGATCTGCTCTTGCCATTTTCCCTTGGATTCCTGATTCTCGGGGTTTTCTCAGTATCGGTTTTGTTTTTGTTTTCATCTTGACGTTTCTGCGTTTAATTCTTCAAATAATTTTTTTTATATTATTTGCGCTTCTTGTATGGGTCACCACAAATCTGCTCCATCTTTTGTCAAGAATGGATTCTCTTGAGAAATGGACATAAATTAAAACGTTTTTTATGTCGCACACTGGCCATGACTATTTATTTTTTTTTGTAGGTACGGACGATATTTTTGGAAAAATCTAACTGTAAAGAGGAGGTTCATAAAGCGATTATACTGGAATCGGGGAAGAGATGGCGCGAAGCGCAAGAAAAGTACGAAAAGTTGGTACAAACGGACTTGTCTGTGGAAAGGCAGGATTTTTATTACGAGTCGTATTTCAAGTGCCTAGCGCATTTAGGTAAGTACATCTACGGCAGAGGTAATGTCGTTGTACCTAAGAGTTGGGTTCGAATAGGTCTATAACAATCTCACATAATATGTGGGTCATAGACCGTACTAGAAATAGCATTAAAAGAAGATAACGATGACCGACAAAGGAATGTATTATTTTTAGAAATAGCAGCTACCATGGAAAAATGTTTCCAAATTTATAATTAGTTATTTCATTAATAACATCAAATCTAGATTTTTGTTTTCAAGAACGCAATAAAACCAGTCCTAATTACACTGAAACGTGAAGAAATAGAAAATAATATATTCGAGAAATGGCGAGCTTAAAAACTTCTCAGTCTGTTTGTAGATCTAACAAGTGAAATCAGAGTTTTGTTCCAAATGGCAAGAACATTCAGGGAAAAGGGGTTTCAATTTGTGTGGTGTCTTATCTTGTCATTAGTCGGCAGCCTAGTAATATGTTTTAGCTCCATATTTTCCAAGTAATTTCTGCTGAATAAAAGTGCTTAATTGATACAGATTCAGTTTTGCACTGTATATACGCAGAATGCGTATTACTGCGCTATTGATGGTCTATAATGGTTTAGACAGATTTTTCTATAGCCTAGCAGATTCGGCCTGATACTGACTGTAACATCTGGATCAGAACTAATTCGGAAGAAGTTCCTGGGCATATAAATCATGATACCAGGTTAGAAATCTCGGATTGATATTTGATAAGTTTATACTTTGAGGCTGACATCAGAGCTTTAGTATAGATAAAATTGAAATGTGTTCATTTAAATATATTTTGCAATAAGCAATCAAATTAATGTTGATTAACTTTAATTTAATTAGACTATTGTGATGTCATGTGAATTTATCAAGAAATACTTTGAGAAGAGGATACAAAAGGTGTTCACTGCAGGCTCTTATGGTGTGAATTTTTATTTATCTTTTCCTATGCAGGCAGCATAGAAGAGCACTTACGCTAATGTTACCTTTTGTGTGATGATTTGTAATGCTTTTGTCATTCAACGAGTTTTTTTTAATAAATAAAATAATAAGATTGGCTTATTGCAACCTTAAGCTTATCTATAAAGAGAGATTCTACTTAAGCAGAAAAGTGAATTCTGTTTTGTGTGAAGGTTTGGTTATTTTAAAACCCAATTATTATGTCTCTGTATATGGACCCTGACTAGATGATGGATCGCCATCGGTTACAGGCGTTGCAAAACTCCTGTTTGAAATTGATATTGGATGGTTTAATATGGATAATTGACATAAACTTCATTCTGCCTGGTTTTTCATAAGATATCGACCACTCGTTACTTATTTGTCAGCCTGATCTGAGTTTAAGATTTAGAGGTACTATCACCAAAGGTACCTGGGTACGCAGTCACGGCAAGACGTATTGTCTATGGGTCGAACACCTATTGTGTATTTTTAGTAAAAGTAGTTTAAATTAATTTTTAAAAACAGTGTGTACAACTTCCTGAGTGTCCTTTTTGTGGTAGTACTGTTTTGTTTTTCTTGGAAACTGTGAATTTTTAAAGTTATACGTCTGTTTGTACTGTGATTGATTGACGCCATTATATATTGTTTACTCTTTTTTATTTTATCTCTGGTTTACATTCTCGCGCGGCAGCTACGTTCCAAACTTACACTCTGAAACTCGAACTTTTTTCTAAATAGCTGACGAAAATAGCGAGTTAGTACCAGCGATTTTTTACAAATGCCATGCAAAACAAGAAGTTAAAAGTTTGGTTTGAAAAAATTTGTTTTGGATTTCTTCATGCCAGCTGCTTTGATCGTGATTTTAAGCAGGGCATAAGAATGGAGAGCAACACTTGTGTTTGTGGTTTAGAATGTAAACAAAAACTAAATCAGCAGGACTCAGAAGTTGGCATTTTAAAGGAAGAAATTCTCAAACTCAATGTTATGCTAAATGAAGAACGTAC
>JAEQML010081494.1:0-11175 GCA_016904865.1 Pissodes strobi
TATATATATATACATGAAAATAAAGCTAACACTAATAAGTTATTGAATGTTTCTTGAGTAATATACTTACCTAGCAAACTTGATGTTATATTCGGCCATTTTTATTCACTTTCATAATTAAGTTAAACAAAAACCTGCAGCGCTGCGCAAGCAATACGGCGCGGAACTGTCAAATAAGATTGTCCCGAAATTCACTTATAGATGACGAGCCAAATTTCTCACCATTGGTGTGCGCAGGTATTTTAAAAGATGCCGTTCTATTAGTAGGGCGTCAGGGTTATCTGATGGGTTAACATGTGCTCACTGGTTCCGTTTATTTAATAAATGTATTACATGTTCTTGGTGTATTAATTGCTAAGATAAGGAAGGAAAAAAGGGGGAAACAAGAGTTCCCAAGAAGGAAAATGCAAAAGAATTATTGCGGCTCCAAACTCTAAAATAATTTGGGAGCTACTAAGTACACAACGTAATGGATGGGTCGAAATTGGTTTGTAAAAAATTGTACGATCACGTGTCTGACTGTCGACTTTCAGAAGGTACTGGGCGTCGGTAAGTTTCAATCAAGGTTTCAATACATATTATTAACTATTTACGCATTTCACAATCCATTTACAGTAGCTTATAAAACTTTATCACAATTAATGAATACTTGAAAAATAATGCTGTTTAAAATTGTTGTTTTTTTGTCGGACTGCAGATTGGTCCCGACATATTTGTCGGACAGTTATACCATATGTCGAGTACTTGTTTTATATACATGATTCTTTTTTGTCCGACAGTTATTCGTAAATTTTTTGGCTTCGTGAAACCGATGAGTTTCCAGTGTCGGACTGGAAAATCGGAAAATGTAATTTGTCGGACAATTGGATATTTATTTTCTACATATTTTTATTAAGTAATGCTGAAAAAATCAGCTCGTTATTCATAAATTTTTTTAAGTCATGAATTGGATGTGTTTGAATTGTCGGACACCCTTAACGCCCCAAAATTTTTGTCGGACACTTTTTTTTTCGCGCGTTTCATAAACTTGCCTGGCGATTACATTAAAAATAAAAAGAGTATCCATAAATTTTTTGCACTACGCGAATTGGTCGGCTTTCGGAAAAACTGGAAAGCAAACGCCCCCACTACGAAAGTTTTCATAAAGGGAAAAGGTGGTAGACTAGCCGCAATTAAGCCACACAAAAATTTCCAAGACAGTATTCATAAATGCAACTTTATGTCGCTGGGCACTTACACTATATTTATAATGTAATAGCAAAAAAAAAAATGATTTCTAAAAAAGTAGGCGAAACATTTCGGCAATGTGATACATCACTAGACTCGTTTTAAAGAAATGCATCTAATGACGTTATGAAAGTGTGGAAGTTCCATTTAAAGTTTTCGAGTAATATTAAAAAAATCAAATTGGCCAACTTTAATGTCATAAATAAAACAAATAAATAAGTAAAACATCGTCTATGTATTTTTCTGCAGTTGTTTATGACCTGAGAAGTGATTTTAAGTCGGTCATGGCATGCTAGATCAAAAATTAAAATTAGCCCTAAAAATACCAAATTACCGAAAAATGTTATAAAAATTATACAGTGTTATGCAGAATGATCTGTAGATTCTGAAAAATTAAAAATATATAGGGTATTCCATTTAAAAATCCAATGTTGAGGTCACTTCCGGCGAAACCGGAAGTCATTGACAGTTGACAATTATGTACAAAAATTACATTTTGATAGTACAATAACTTTGCCGAGTTTCATCCCGCAAGTTTAAGAAATAAGGAAACGACAGTCGGAAAGTAATCCCGTTGACACCCGGTATTAGTAGCTCGTTTCAGAGTATTTGAATAGGATATTACTTTGAGGCCTCAAAAAGTAAATAACATAACATTAGCGGCATGTTCATTGCATAACTGGCTGCGAACATCCAAGGACCAGAACTATTGGCCTCGAGGAATAGAGCACATAGAATCTGGTAAAATCATATTTGGTAAGTGGAGAAATGATACACAAAGAAATGTAAATAATACAACCAGATCCGGTGCAAGGCCAAGTGAGCAATTTCTATTTTTTTCCTCTCTATTTATATATTACGACCGTTGTGTGTAATTAACTCACGAACTCTAACTATTATTTTTCTTTGGCTTTGTTTTCGAACAAAGATTAGCCTTTTAACTTTTTCTCATTAATTAATAATTAAGGTGACCTTTAGTTTATTCTTATTTTCTTTTAAATGAATATTGGGCCAATTTTGTCTAGCCCAAGACGCCTGATTAGTTTAATCGGACTCTAAAATTCAGTTAAATCCGTTTGATCTAGAGCCAATCCGATTTTGGATTAAATTCTGAACTTTTAATTGACTGACGCAATAACGTAGGTCGAACTAGCTTTATTATTCTCAATTTTCCACGATTTCTGGCTTACGTATCTAACGGGTATCTACCTGTAGATCAGATAACTACCACTGTTGATACGGCCTAGTAGACTTTGCGTTATTCTTAATTTTTATTGTGGCCTTTGATATATTTTTTTATTATTCAAACAAACTGTTCATTATCACTGTCCTACCGGTAACTTGACCGTGGATTACTGTCTCTTAAGTGGACATACCTTAAGGTCTATAATTGATTGGTTGCCACAATAACGCCAGGTCTAACTAGTTATTTTTCATATTGTGTTTGCGGCGGTTACCAACGTCTCACAAACAACACCATATTTAGTTAGTAGTACTGCCCTGTAACGAATCATGATTCGACGTCCGTTGATTAGCATTGATTAAGTGATTATTCGAATTACTTGAATCTTCTCATAACGATATAACGAATTGATATTTTCAGTGTCGCTGGCAACCGTTCATATTTTATAGTCGATATTCTTTTTTTCTATTTTTGCATAAAGAGTTCATCATTAATTACGATTGAATATTTCGGCGTATGTTTAGATTAAGCGTGGGATTTATTTCACCAAGTAAAGTCTACTATTTCTCGTTGAAATACAGTGTTACCATAAAAGTAATCTGCTAGAATTACTGATCCTTTTCTCAACCTTATTCTCTCTTTTTATGATCAGCTGTGATATCTCATTAACAGTAATAAACCGATTCCTTGTTTGTTTATTTACCTGTTTTATTTAATTAACTCGTGATTAAGATACCAAAGGAGAGGCCCGCTACAGTAAGTATCTGCTTTTTTTATTATTTGCGCTCAATAATTTAAACGTTCTGGATTTACTTCTAATTAATATTTGAGTATTGGTTTATCACTGACTTTAGTTTTCGGTTAATATTTGTGTATTTACTTGTTACCGACCTTGATTTTTTGCATTTTTTTGACTAATTATTTCTCCATTATTAATGCTGATTAATTTTCGGCATTTAAATCTGATCTAATTTTCTAACTTATCTTTGTTGCTTTATTGATCGGTTTTCTTGATAAAAGAGAAATTAACAAATTTTTGGTATGATTTTATTTTGTCGTGAAGCTGAAGCTAAAACGAGTTCCATATTTCAACTTTGGAGTATTTCTCGCTTGTGCTGTCTGCAAGCCCGTGGCGCCTTAAATAAATCAACCCACCCCTACTCTCTCACATTTGAGATAGGGCCTAATTTATACGCTCGGCGACAACTCGTTTTAGCCTACGCATTGACATACGTAAATTCCTTCAATTTCTAATTTCAAATTATCAAAATTATTTTTTTTTCGATTTGAGATTAGTCACCAGTTCCTTCTAAGCTGGAGTGAAGGTTTTGCGCCCATTAGAAGGACATAAAGAGCGAATAAGAGTTTTATCCACAATACCGATACAGAATTATTGCACTCGACGCGCGTTTAGCTAACCATGTTAGCATCATCAGGATATTATTAAAACTCAACCATCTGCTGATGATGCTAACATGGTTCCAAAACCCAACACAGCTTTTAAATTAAATTAAAAATATTGCTACGAACTCGCATTCTTTGTTGTCTAATGCTGAGTGCGTTGTCTTCGGGCGATGCCATTACTCTATTGTCATTCGGCGATCCGTACCCTAAAATCTAGAGGAAACTAGAAATTTAGGGAGTTTTTATAACTAGTAGACTAGAAAGCAAACTGAAGTGGTTAATTATCACGCGAATACATAGTATGAGCGATTTAAAAGCCGCAGTGTTCTTTTAAGCCGGAGCACACCAAAATCCGATCCACACTTTGTAACGGTCAGAGGTGGCATCAACACTCTTCTAGTTGGATTAGTAAATCTATAATAGTTTGGTCGAGTCAAAAATATTTTGTCCTTAAGACAACACCAAAGAAGAAGCGTCTAAAGATATTAGTCGAGTCTAATAGCAGACTACTCAATATTCAAAGTCAAATCTTGTCTGATATTTTCTAACTGAAACGGCACTATTGTATTAACCATCTATTTCATTATCGAGAAGTTCTTGAGACCAGTGAAAGATTAGTAATAAGTCTAAAAATTATAATCTTTAAAAATACAAAAAGATACGTTATCTGTTTATGATCAGGGTTAAAATGGACAATAAAAAATTTCACAATTATAAATGAAAAATTTATCAGATACTCTTAGAGCATATTGTTTATTGATCTAATATAAGTCTATGAATTCGAATAATCAATACAATAAATTATAAATGTCGCAAAATAGCCAGCTTTATATAGTTTATTAGCTCTGCACGCTTTAAAATATTGATTAGCAAATTTCAAAGGCTCAGAATTGGTTTACCAGATACATTTCTAACTTCTGAGATACCTGCAGTATGGATGCATTATACAGAGTGCGCAGCAAATTAGCCAGAATTGGTTAATTAATATTGAATTATTCTTGTTCGGTATCTTCTATCTTTAAAATGACACCACCTTGCCTTTGACTAACAATTTTAATATTAAATTAAAATACAATAAGACTATTTTAAGACGAAAGGAGTACATTTACTTCTAACAACATTAGTTGAGCCGAAGCTGCTTCTGATAACTAGTGTTATAGGCATGGGTCATTTGCGCGCCGCGGTCACTTTTACCTTTTGCTAGGGATTTATTGCCCCGATTGGCAATAGGACAGTTGCCCGCAAAATAGGGATTACGGAATGGTACCGACTGTAATATACATGTTAGATACGTTACGTTTCATCCTCAAACATTTGAACATTTCATGCTTGATCCTCCGCTCGCTACGGGGTTCAACGAACAGGAACTAAACAAAACTAACCCAAGGCATACTCAAAATCAGGAATAAAAATAAAAATGCTATACGACAACCCAATATTACATCTTTTCCAACAACTATTCACACAAACAATTTATATTACAGTCGCGCTATGGCGAGGTCCTATGGCGTTTGCAGTTTTCGTATAAGCAACCGGAGCCCAACTGTCCCAGGGCCGGATTAAGGGTTCAAGGGTTAGTCGGCTCTCTGCGACAATACTATGGAAACGAATTTCCAGTTTTTACTCTAATCTGATTATTCAAATTACAGATTTGTCAAAAACAACGAATTATAATGGACTCTCGCGCCAAATTTCATTATTTTTTTAATAAGCCAATTTAAAGTTATTTATATTTAGAAAAAATATTCGTAAAATCGTAAAAACACTGATTTTTTTTGTTGGTGGTTAAAAAATTCTAAATACTATTGAGTGTGAGATACAGTGTGTGCGTGGATTTGCTTGCCAAATGGGAAACTTTTATTTTTCATTGAGATTCACGTATAGACATATCCAATTTTTTATATTGGGCGCTCAAAAACTTCAAAAACATGAATTTTGATTAAGAGTAATCTACCTTTATTTTTTATTTTTGAGTAAAATGCCTTCTTAAAAACTTGTCTAGATTCAACTTGGCAGTCAATATCCCAAATATCAATTACATATTTTTAGTTTTGAAAAATGCGAATTATGACGCATATATTTTTGATGAAAACTCTTCTTCCATCACATTTTGTGCGCCTCGTACAAAAAATTTAATATGTCTACACGTGAATATAATTTTTTCGCAAGCAAAACTGTTTATAAAGAATAACATTTTTTGCTAAAATGAGAAATAAAAGTTTCCCATTTGGCAAGCAAATCCATGCACACACTGTAGGTTGATGATGGTGGTCCAAGAACGAAAAAGCCAAATCTGATTAATAATGGCAGGAAAAAATAAAGAAGTCTTGGTAATATTTGGTCTTCTAATATCTTCGAAAGTAGTCGGAATGTCTTCAATTTTTAAAGGGCATTTGATTGAGCTTCAAATTATTTGTACAAGACCAGGTTTATAAAATGGGTTTACAGTCACTACAGTCAGATTGTTACGAGTTAGAAAGTTAAATTAGCTGCCTTTATATATTATTTTATCTCTTAACTTTCCGAATACTTCTCAATACTTTTGACAAGTGGCAACTCGTGACTTTTAGGCAAGATGGTGCCAAAATATAATTCTGTTTCTTATAAGAAACAGCTCGCCGCAGGCCTTCCACGAACGAACGAAGCGGATTTTACCAAGAATTATTGAAAAAATTTTGGGGTGACACGCCCAAAGTTTTTCATAAAAAGCGTTAAAAAACGCACCTCGGGCAACCATTTTTTGATGACCCATTGTAATTGTAATTTAAAAAAATGGAAGGCGCATACTTTTCTATTATATATCTACTATTTTTTGGGTTTCTAACCCAAGTTTTGCCACAAAACTAACACTAACCCAGGCTATACCAAATTTTGCCAAGAAAGTATTCAAAACTTATCGATTTCATGTTGTTATTTAAGTTATTTAGTTATTCATATAAGGCACCGTATAAACATCCTAAAATAGGTAGAGTATAGGTAGAGGGCCGAAATATTCAGGGGATATAGCCAGGGTAAAAAGAAGATCCTGGACGAAAACGGGACCCCTTCCACCGCCTTTGGCCAGGAGAGGGGCGAGAAGGAAAAATAAACAATTAATTTCGGGGGAACGGGAAGAGGTATGGGGTCGAATTTTTTTTTGGTATGTGCGCCTCATGGGGCCACCCTAGGCCATTCGGGGGGACCGGGGCTCTAAATTAAGGGGGGATTTTGGGGGGAAAAAACCGTTCCCGTATAGGGAGAACGCTGAAATTTTCAATGGATGTAGCCCGGGTAAAAAGAAGATCCTGGACGAAAACGAGACCCCGTAACCCCCCCCCCCCCCCTCGTTTGGCCAGGGGAGGCGGGAGAAGGATAAACTTAAATAATTTCGAAAGAACCGGAAGAGGTATGGGGTCGAAATTTTTATGTTAGGTGCGCCCCATGGGGGGCTACCTTAGACCATACGGAGGGACCGTGGCTCTAATTTAAGGAGAGATTTTGGGGAAAACCGGTTTTTCACCCGTATCTCTCCAGGTTCCAACAATATAGGGAGGGTGGAAAATTACATATCCATATATGAAATATTTATGAAAATCCCAATCTAAGCTTAAAATAGGCATGAACGTTTTGAATTAGACCGGGTGACACAAAAATGCTACAAACTATATCCATCCATTTTTGAAATGGTATCAGTTTTTTACTAAATTATTCATATATATTGATTTTGAAAACTGGTAATATCTATCATACAGTGTGGGCTCAGATTAGGGTTCGCAGTAGTAGCTAAAACATTACAAAATGTGTACTTCCTGTGAAACCGAGAGTTAGCGTCAGCAGATTGGATGATCACATTAAGTTAATTATTTTCATGGATTGTTATTATACGTGTGAATTAATTAAGAGTGTAATTATTACGTTTTAAAATTGTCAATTTGGTGGCTGTCATTGAAGTTTTGGCTTTTTCATCCCTTTTAATTTTTGATGAAAAATATTTGCATTCTTTAAAAGATAAGGTTCTGATTAGTAATTTTAAAATAAACTCTCTGTGATCTACACATTCATCTTGCACAAACCATTCCGGTAAACTGAATCGCATTTTTTAAAAATTATATGTTCTATATTTTTTCCAACAGTTTGTTAAGTATTTGGAAAAACATTGCATACTAATCCCTGTGAACGTTTTTAATATGGGTGATGGTACCTTCAGACGACTAAACGAGGATTTCTCAATATTAAAATTTTTAAGAATATTAAACTCTTATTTTTATCTAAATCAACATTAAGATCACCTTGCAAAAATTCTTTACATCAAAAATCACATTTGTATTTGTAAATATCCTCCAAAGTAGACTATTGAACTCTCTTCTAAACTGGAATCTTTGTTGTCACCAATTACGAGCTCAGTCGAGGACATTGAGGAAGAAAATGATGAAGCTGAAGATTCTTCGCTATTTTCATCAGTGTCCTGATATTCTAAAATGTTATCCTCATCTTCTTCGCAGTTTGAATGAGGAGGTTTTTTTTAGCTGGATCGTAACACTTATTTTAAAAGCTGCTTTAAAGGTTCTTGCTGTTGGGTTTCTGTTGTAGCCACCACTTTGACGGTACAATGAAAACTGATTTTCTAAGGAATCTTGATTCAGCCTTCTTGTAAGCACAAATTTGTAACCGTCTATTAAACTGTCCCTAAACATGGAATTAACGGCATTGATGGTCTGCAACATTCCACTAAAACAAGGGGGTCTACTTAACCTACTGGATTTTTGGTCCTGCTTCACAAGCACGGTGAAAAGTTTAAATCCTTGTTGGATGGCATTTTGTGCGTAGGTGTTTGCAATGCTGATTGCTTAATTACAAGCCTTTGGAGCATAAAGCTTTTGTCTGTTTAGGGAATCAAAAAGCCTATCAACCTATTCGATAAATTCAGCAGTTTCTAAAGCTGCAGGATGTAATTACTTCGAACCGCCGTTTTTAAACCTGCAGCAACACTGTGGCTAAGAATTTGTATGGCTAATCTCACATTCATGTTCTGGAAAGTGTTTGGTCGCAAGTGTTTGTCAGAAATTTTTGGCAGAGCCTTTCCAGTACTACTCTGCCTGTCTATTCGACAAGTTTTTTAACGGCTTCCAATAATACTGTTTTATTGTCCTACATGAAAAATATCCATTTAATAAATTGTTTCTTACAGATTTCATAAGGTGTGGTACATCAAACAAAGCTGTACTGATACATAAATTAGTATTATGCCTAACTCATATTAAATAAAGACGTATCTAAAGTGGTAAGAGTTTTGATTTCAGTTTTTAAACACCTTATTTCTTATCGCCCCTCTTTTGCAAAAATAATAAAATTTAATAAAATAAAAATAGTTAATTTTTTTATTAATCGCCAAATAACGGGACTTTTTAATCAATAATTTGATATATACATGTTTCTGGTGCATTAAAGCATAAAATTGCAGAAAATGTTTTTGTCTTCTTTCTATAAAAAGAAAAAATACATAAAATAACTATACTTACATACTATTGGAACTAAACTAAATTTTTATCTTTATTTCTCTATAAACACTGTAAGTATAAAAATTGTAATACGGTACTTTTTGACTAATAGGAAGCGAATAATCAATTTTTATAAATATAATTTTTTTTATAGTTTAATAATATGTTTTTAATGTTCCTAATTTTGAATGCGTTAAAAATATCCAGTTTATATTGTAAAATTTTACTTATATCAATTCAAAACGTTTTACATTTAGCAAATACGATTTTATTATTGTTTATTATATTCCCATTTTTTAATGGCAAATGCAAATCTATTTTTTCTTCAAACGACAGTAAATCCGTCATTACTCGACTGTGTAGGCGGCCGTGAAGTTTCGTTTTTCCTCCGCCGGAGCTTTACTTTTCACTTTTCCGCCGGCGGAGGTAAAAGTGTTGTCATAGCAACATAGATACAATACAAACAGACAACAAAATAAGCGTCAACAACTCAAGATTTATTAAACTACAATTTGTATTTATCACTCAATTTGTGACTGCATTTCTAAAAATCACTAATTTAGGAACAAATTGGTTATTATTTAATCGAACTTACTCAATAACTGCTTATCAATACGGAATTAAAACGCAATCGGAGACGAATCTTAAAAAAATAATTATTGTTGACAGTGTCCACTGACAGCTTTATGTTACATTATATTCACCGACACCGGTCTAAGCAAGGCCACCTACGACCGTGGTCTAAGCCGCCTTGCGAACCCATTTATCTTTAATAATAATTAGATATTATTACTATTAAAAAGAGATGTTTTTGCATTAATTTGTCGACATTTGAAGAAAAAACAGCATATTTTATTTGGAGGAAAAGTTACTTTTCATGGCTTGCTCTCTATTACCAGCCTCACTCCGTTCGGCTGTTAAACACGAGCGCGCCATGAAAAGTATCACTTTTCCTCCATATAAAATAATATACTATTCTTCTATTACTGCATTAATTCAATTATATGAATAATAGAAACTAGTAAAGAAATTGATCACAAGAATCAATGTGTAATAACTGCTAAACACCATTTTACCAAACAATAAAATAAATTCCATTGAAAAGTCAAGATTGGGGAAGCACGCATTGGAAATTTCATTCTATATAAAAATTAAACTGATAAAACCGGTTCTTGCCACTTAGCCTTGGCTGAAGTTCATTTCTTGGAAATCTACGACTCCGGGAATATAATTTTGTATTCTCCTTTCTAGCCCTTTCTTTTCGTATTTAGGGTAAACATTGCATGAGTTTTCATTCATTAATACTGTTTTTGGTGCCAGCCACTGGGGGCAGCACCTCTCCACAGGCCCCGTTGGACGACTATTTTTTATAAAGACAATGATTTAACTTAGCACGTGACAGTGAAAAATGCACTGTAAACCTGGCAACGAAGTGAGGTTTCTACCGTTTATTATAATTGTTTATGGATATTTGGTTTCTAATCTATGATGGGATGGATATACAGCCATATTTGCGCTCCCACCTACAGGGGTTAATATAAGTAATAGAAAAAAAAAATGTAATACAAAAATTACATATTTTCCCGTAGGTATTACCATTTAAACTTGGATGGAACACCCTAAATATTTTTAGGCAAGTGGTATTTTATATCATTAGAAACGGCATTCTAAGGGCGCAGCTTTCTATCTGGTTTATGAATTTCTTCAAAGTTATAGGTATAACGAGAAAAAAATGTTACCTACTCGAAAAACATCTTTCATTATACATTTTATTATTTCCAGTAAAACAACATTATATTTAATCGGCATTACAATTCTGCAAACTGGGACGATCTAGGGCAGTTTTACCTAGATTTTCCTTGGCTCGACGTCTGCTTTGCCACT
>JAEQML010081495.1:0-11175 GCA_016904865.1 Pissodes strobi
TGTGCTGATCCTCCTTTTACGTTCGGTTTTAACTTTTGGTTTTAACTTAAATTGCCAGCATTTATATAACATGAAATTTTAGTTTGTACCTATTTCTAATCTTATTATAGGATAAAATATAGATTCAAATTGGTTATAGCTGTCAACAAAAATTATTTAGAAGCAATCTAAAAATGCCTGAAACTCACACATAGTAATTGACTATTTAATATAATGAGGTTTAGAATAATTTTATTGAAAAGTTGAAAAACGTTATTTCTGAGAAGATATCTTTCCTGAGCTCTCCTATTTTATGAACAAACCGTTGAATTCAATGTGTATAACATAATTATATTTGCTCACGAGGCTTTTACTGAACAGTCTTTTTCCCGCTTAACAACTGTTTGCAATTTATTATTCTAATTTTATTGCATGGTGTTTTCGTTTCATAGTAAGCGTATAGTTAGGTTAAATGTATTAAACGTGAGAAATCATTTGCGAAATTAATTAGTAAAAATAAAAGTTTTATGTATTAAGGGAGCTGTGTCCATTGGCTAAAATGATTAATATTCCATTAACTTGTCGAATAAAGTTTTAATATTTTTAAATAGCCCAACATCTAACTTCAGGTAGCAAATAATAGAATGAATATAAATGAATTCGATGAACTCTTATTATCATATCGCATGATTGAAAAGACTAAATGCATTGCCTGAATTTTAAGATCAGCTAGAAGAGTAATGCAATAAATACTCTGGGTAATAATATCATAAGCATAATACACTAAGTGCAATTTATAATTTGTGATTTTGGCCAGTTAGATAAAACTATCTAAAAATACAATGGTACAATATGATTGGCAAGGTTATCGTTTGATTGTAGCCATGTACCTATGCTTGATTAGATTTTATTGAAGAAAAATATAAATTGTTATGTTGTTATTTGGTTTAAGAAATACTTCACCGCAGATTATATTTTCTACTAGCCAGTGAGGCAGCTCTGCTCGACAGTAACAATAACCTACGGTTAATGTGTCTAAGTTTCTGGAAACTAACTTGGAAATGTAATCAGCGAGATCCGCAAAACGGATGCCGCCCGAAGTTGAAGAAACCGCCCAGTACCAGGCTTTGACGTTAACTAACAAATTACGCGTTTGGGTTATACGAAATGTATAAACGCTGAAACAAGGGATATTGTATAGTAGCATGTCCGCACATTAATGGTCTTTAGAAACCGTTTAGCCTAGCCGTGCTTTCATGCACATACACGAAATTGTTTCCGTCTAGCGATAAGAATATTATGTGAATTCAACATCACTGAAATTAAATTATTTATACCATAATGAATTAAAATATTGTGCATTGATTGAGCCCCTAATACTGACCAAAAGTGGCAAACCAATTCAAAATTAATCCAATTTTATTTAATTTTTTTTCAATTTTTCCGATAAAAGTTTGGCTAATTATTGCAATAATTAACATGTTAAATAAAATTAAAAAAAAAATCGAATAATGTATACGAGCATAACTCCAAAAATCCCGCTATTCTCGTCTTGAAACACATTAATTCGAATGAAATCAATCGTCATATAAATAACTTGAACAACTATAGCCGTCCATTAATGGATAAAATTGATGTTAAACTTACGAGTATTACAAAGCCCTTAATACACAATATAAACCTGGTCTTTAGTATGTGGAAAAGCTCTCGATCAGTTTAAAATCTAAAATTGATATTAAACTTACGAGTATTACAGAGCCCTTAATACACATTATAAACCTGATCTTTAGTAGTGGAGAAGTTCCCGATCAGTTTAAAATCTTGATTGTAACATCAATTTTCACGACTGGGGACAAGTCAGAGATAAGTAACTAACAACCAATTAGCGTAACAAATAACTTCTCAAATATTTTTGAAAAATGTCTTAAGGACATGCAGTTTTATAATTTCTTCAAATAAATAATATTCTTTCAAAAAATCAATATACCATCATTAGTGGATGTGGGACAGCAACAAACTTACAAAAACAATTACGTAAATATTGGAACACAGTGAGGAATCTATTACGGTGTTCTTGAATCTAGCTAATGCATTTTACATGGTATCTCATGATCGACTCTTAGATATTTTATACCGGGTTAAGGTTTTTTGCAAAATTATTTTAAAGGTAGAAAACTTTATTTGAAAATTGGAGACATACTTAGTGATCCACTTAACATAAAAATAGGAATATCGTAATGAACAGTCTTGGCACCTATATTCCGTCTCACCTAAATTATTAACTCACTCATAGAACTACAAATTGAAGGCGCATCTATAATATCATACGCCGACGACACTGCAGCAATATTTTCAGCTAAAAATTGGCGTAAAAGAAAAACAGCAAGCCGACTGATTAAGATAAAAACATGGCCAGACAATTTTAAACTAATGCTTAACGTACAAAAATATACTGGAACAGAATTATTATTGCACTCGACGCGCGGTTCGCTAACCATGTTAGCATCATCAGGAGATGATTAAAACTGGTTTTAATCATCTCTTGATAATGCTAACGTGTTTAGCAAAATGCGCGTCGAGTGCAATAATTCTGTTTCGGTATTGTGGATAAAACTCCATTTAAGTGCATATTGCCGAAGGTTCCAAGCCCCACCATACATGGATTTATGTAAACTAAATTTTCAATATGCCCCCAAAAGAAAAAATCATCATAGGCCCAACGTTAGGCCCTAAAATATATCTTCCGATTATCCCACACCAAACGTTAACTGACTGGTAACCTTTATGTTTAATTTGCCGTATTTGACTGCGGTTATTTGTAGATCAGAAAGGGCTCTCATATGTCCATATGTTTCTTAACAATTTATTTAATTTCATAATAGTAAGTAAGAAACTCCCGAGAAAAGTGAAGCCTTCTTTCCCGTCCATTCTCTTTATTAAGTTTTTGGGTATTTCTAGACTTAAACGCTTTTCGCCTTCCAATTTTCTCATATATACAGCTTATTGAAGTTACAGGGTTTACTTAAAAATATCGCAGAATATTAATTTTATTTTCTTAGGGCTAGCCACAGAACATTAATATTTTCTTTTTCCATATTTTGTAAACTTGGTGGCGTCTCCGAAATATTTTGTCCGGATAACGTTCCATGTATTCTCTTCGTGTCGCATTTAGACTTTTATTTTTCAACAAATATATTTCAAGCATAACGTTTCTTTCTTCAATACTGTATTAATAATAGACCATTTTTAACTTTAAATAATAAAGTAGGACTCGAAAACCTCAACAAAACGTCACTTAGTCGTATACTGTTATAGTCGTTATTGCTTAGGGTATACCTAAATCTCAGGTAAAATACTATATTTTTGATAATTAATTAGTTGATAATTTGAGAACTACTACAAAAAATTGAGCAAGATACATAACATTTACTTTTTGATTCATTTCAACTTGTGAAATAATAAAAGTTATATGCATTTAAAATGGCACGAGCTAAAATAAAGGCACGGTAGATTCCTCTTAAACTATAAAATTTACTAAATTTATGCTTGTTTTATGCTTGTATTGGTACCAATAAAAATTGTGAAATTGCATGGATAAATAAATAATTGAATACAAAAAATATATATAATATGTTATTGAAAGTGGCTTCGATAGTTTTGCCCTCCTCCCCTTTACAGTCATAAGCAGTAAAAGCTCCTCTGCCAAAACTTACAAGTAGTTTCATCAGTTTTAGCCTTATTTTTTGTTCCATCTAGACTATAAAAAGTTCTGTTAGTTTGAAATCGATTTTGTTTTAAAATTATTTAATATATAGGCCTGTGATAGAAAATTTATATTCAAATTCAAAGCGTTACATAGTTCGCAAACTTCTTATTGTTTTGCTATTTTGAGATTTATTTATTTATATATAATTGCAGTAAAACTGTTTTGTTATAGTGCTAAATTAACTATTATAAAACTTTTTGGTTTTACTGTTAAAATAAGAGCAAACAAAAGCATGGCAAATAAGTTTATCCCAAAATTTAGCATTTCATAAAACTCTTCAAGTATATCTGGTTCCGATAAAGCTATTAATTTGTGTTTACTAGATTTTTTACATTTTTACCCTTTTTTTTCATGGAAACTTTGAAAAGTTGATTTTCTTCAATTGGCGCCGACAAAATTAGTTAATTTTGCGGTTTTCATTTTATATTTCTCATAAAAAGAAAAGTTCCTTTTATTGGTACCAAATTTGTTGAATTCGGCTGGAAAACAAAGAGTTATATTATATTTTTTCATAATATGGTTGAACATTCCGAAACTTTTATATGAAAGTGAAAGCAAAAAGTTCCAAAATAAATTGATTTACAACTTCCTGAAGATTTAAAAAAACGGATGCGTGCTGAAGACCGAACGATAGCAGGGAAAACTTCAAATGGTGATAATTCGCCTCAGAGTATTCGGTTTTCCGGTAATAAAATATTAGGTGGTGACGTGTCGTAACGAAACTCGAAATAGCGAAAAGATTAAATACAACTTGCCCACCATATATAAAAAGCATCATCGTATCTAAAGTGCCTTTTTGTACGGGTTTTTGCCTAGATTCTCGTCAAGTAATCGATTTTTCCATATAAAAAAATATTTTTCGAACAAATAATTCATTTCTTTGATCCACAAATCGACATTTTTACATTTCCCCTTTAAAGTCCATTTTACCAATATTTTCGAAACATAAAAAAAGCATTTACAAAACTTTTCTCCTCTAAACTCTCCATCGAACAGTATCAGTCACAACCCAGGAAAAAAGTGCTAAACGTGTCAAAAATATTTTCACGACAAAATCATATTTTTAGATTACTTTCATATGCTCTATTTTGAAGGTGATCGCATTATTAGAATTTCGAGTGCTCATTGCGCCTCCTAGCGGAAGACCAATAAACTGAGCCCTTTTATTGATTTTTTAACGCTCTAGGACTAATAGTTATTGAGATATAGTCTATTCTTACTTGACATTTAACTTGCTTAACAATTGGCATTTCTCAAAATAACCAAACACGGTTAATAAATAATAAAAAATAAATATCCCACCTCATAATCATTTTTGATTCAAGACATACCCATACAAAATGCTTCTGTCAGGTTAGATTCGTTAAATTTTAAACTTTGAGCAAACATTTTCCGGGGCCCAATATGTAGTAAAAATTGGAAAATAACCAATCAGCAGAAAAGGAGACGAAGGCGCTTGTAGAAAAATCAATCAAAAAAGTGACATTCATATTACCAAAGTTGTCTTATGTTAAGGAGGTCTCCCCTTCCGCCTTATATGGCCAACGTTAAATCGATCCGGAAATGTTAAACCGCATGCACGCTCTACTCCTTAATACTCGGATTTTAGCTGGTCTGATATATTCTCAGATCAATTGACTCTAAAAAGACTTATTTGATTATAAGCAACACTTTTGGGATATAAATTTTCTCTGAACTAGACTGTGGCAGCGATATAATTTAACAATTGTATAAGTGTCCAAATAGATTGCTTGTTCCGACAACTTATATTAAGCTATAAAACTTGTATTTTGGAGACTATTGTATCCAAGTATGAAATTAAGGGATAAAGTACATAGAAGAGAAAATTTTAAATATAAAATTGTAGTAGAATGTGGGCTAATCCCTATTTATTTTTGACTTTTGCATTCCTACACACGATGTCTTTAAAATCAAACATCTTAAATTTCCGAAGCATGCAGTCATTTTAAAATATCATATTGAATTTGAAGATTGTTAAAAAGACCATGAGAAAAGGGACAAACAAAATTATTGTTTATGGTTCTGAGGGCATATTGAATGGAGTATCCCTATCTAAACCTTTTATTTCTTGAATCTAGGGTATTGCGACTGGATGATATAGTCTTGAAGAAAACGCTGTAATTGACTTACGTATGTTTCGGGTTATATTAAAGTTGAAGACAGCAACTTACCTGAAATAAGAAAAAAAATAATAATTTGTTTCAAACGTTTAATTTCTGAAAATAAAGAGCCAATACTACTGTTTGTAGCAAATGATATACGTTTATTATTGAGGACTCTGTTTTTGGATCCATTAATATTTTACATTACTAGAATGAAATCTTACTTTAATATGTAAAAACATATTAGGGATTATATATACTAAAGCAGATAGTCCGACGTCATGCTTCATAACATAGTTGTTCTTTCTACGTGACGAGAGAAGCTTTGGTTAATTTTGCCAAATTAGCTCTATTTCAGTAGACCACTAAAGTCAAGTTTACCTTCTAGAAGTGGAGATACCGAAACTATTAGTAGAAGAGAGCTCCATTGGAAAATCATATATTGGCTATCTGTTTTGCAGTGTTCTATCATAGCAAAGCCAGTTTGAGCAAATGCCAAAAAAAGGTAGTGTTTAGCATGTACTCATAGGATTTTTTATAGATTTTAAAACTCAATAATTGTATTGATTTTATATAAGAAATGCGCAATTACAAAGTAAAGATGGATGTATCTCGGGTTTTTTTTTTCAAAAATATATAAAAATATAAACATATTTGGTTACTAAATATTAAAACGCCAACATCGTTCACCTTCTTCTTTCCCATCTTATAAAATATTACGCAAGCCGTACTATTACTTACATCTATTGCGGCAATGTTGCCCAGACATGGAAAATCGTCAGTTTGTTTTTAATAACGTGACAGAACAATTACATTTACTAGAATCTAGAGCATGTCAAAATAAAAATGTTTCGCTTTAAAGTATACCGTGTAGATTATAATACTAACATATAAACATTTATAATACAAAACTTGAATCAAAATGGAAACACAAAAAAATACGAAGCGTTATACCTATTTTCCGCTAGAAACTTTATATAAATTGGGCCCTACGTCACTATTTCACAATTCACATGGTTAGCAAAATCAGCGATACTTCCTCTTGACGCGCACACCGACAACGACGCGTAACCTGCACTGGTCTAAATGGAACTGGCCGCCATATTCATGAAAACAAAGCATCCAATCAATTGAACCCAAAAATTACATTCCATACACAAGTAAATAAACTCTTAGAGGTACTCTACGAACACTATTTTAGAAAAGTAAGTACCTAATCTAACTATATCTGGTTTGCTATTATATATTTAAAGTGTGGTAAGTTAATAGAATCCGATATTTCTTTGTCAAATTTTATAGTTGGAAAACGTTATGCAATAGCATTTTTAGAAAGAAATTAGGAAACGACCCGCTTACGGGGAGTTTCCTAATGTGCAACGCGCTAAATATCATTTAAAATGTGTGTTTTATATTTTTTCTACTTTGCAGGTTTTTTTTTATTGAAAAACATTAATTTATTCTATTCCCTCCTTCTCTTTTTTGACGTCTTTGCTAGTAAAAATCCCATTCAAAGTGGTGTCGCTCTTTGCTAATAGGCCTTGACATTGAACAACTAATATCATCGCAACCAGTCAAGAAAAGTAATGTCGAAGAGAGGCTTTGTGTGTTTGTTTGTTTGTGTATTTCAAATTGCATTTTTATGAAAATTAATTCAGTAGGAAGTTTTCGCCTATATTTTGGGTTGGTTGGGGTTAGTTTTTGTTGGTTGGGGTTAGTTTTTGTTGGTTGCGCCCCCGAAGCGAGCGGAGGACCAGACATGAAGGTGTTCAAATATTTGAAGACCGAACATAACGAGGGATGCTATAGGCTCGATAAAAATATATTTCAGGTTTCAGGTTAAAAAAACGCACAAAAATATGTTTCCCCATTTTTTTAATTATAAAACAAATATAGAATACCTAAATTTTTGTCATTTTTGTAGAAAAAGTTATTTTTGATAGCGTTATTGATAACTGGACCCAAAAAATACTTCAGATTTTTCATAAAACAAGAAATATTTTAAAGAAAAATATATAGTTTGGGTGCAATATACTCATAATAACTATCATAAAGAAGTTGCCAAGTGGCATACATGAATTATTCGTATTGAGACAATACTTCAAGGTAAAAATTCATCACGAGGAAACCCAAAGAACCCATTGCGCCAAAACAGAATACGAAGTATTTCTCTTTATATAATTAGTATTATTCCCAAGTAGACCGGCATGGCGGCTAACGACCCTCTATAATCAACCTGTAATCAATCCTCTAATCAATTATACGTAAATTGTTTTTTTTTCCCGAACTGTAACTTAAAATTTATTTTTTTAGTTGTGTGCATATTTCAATTTTAATAAATTATTTTTTATAATTAAGTCATTTTAATCTATGTAATGTCTTATTATTTACTGCATCACAGCAGGCTTATTTCGATGTTACCAATGTCCCTAAAATGTTAGGCCTATGGCGCGCTGATGAGAGAAACATGACGCAGACGCGTCGTTGTGGCCATACATGATTAAAATATTTGACGCGCTTCGGCCGCCATCTTCATTATTTTCATTTACTTTATCCCCTTTTCACGTAAACGTTTCTAATGTTGGCATGCAAACATTTGATAATCTACGAATGACCTGCCCTGTCTATTGTCTTTTATATGTCTTTGGTTTTTCCCATACCTTCAATGTTACACAATTTGTGCGGACTTTAGGATGACGATAACGAACCAGATTCTCACCGACTCTAACAAATGGACGAACAAAATTTGGTCCAAAATAAATCAGACGCAGCGAATTGAAGGGAAACAAATAGCCGGAGAATAGCTTTGAACGAAACAAAATTTAAATATAAAACGGTCTCGAATAACATTTCTTTTATGCCCATGTTTTGAGGTTTGATTAATTTGGATCAATTTACAAAGAAAAATCAGTTGAATATCGTAATTTGGCTACGACATTTTTTGTATTTCTATGCGACTCCTAACTCAAGTTACTCTTACAAGAAATTTTATTTATATCACAAGTGCTTAAAACAATTCCGAAGGAATCAAAAACTAATCTAGAGATAATAATTTAGGCGCGTGGGATATTGAGTAAGACAATTTCAATGCGAAATATATTAAAATAAATAAATATAGACGTTAATCTGATATTATGTGTTAATCATTTTAAAATAAGAATGAACCAAAACTGCAGAATAGACTGACTTACAATCGACTTTTACCAATTTAGCATTTTGCCGTATTATGCTAAATATTTCGTTTAGAAAACGAAAAACAAAAAAAAATAAATGAAGTCCAACTAAACTCAAAACAATTTAAGGCTAATATGTAAAAGATTTTAAAGCTTTGCGATGAAAAAATGCATTCAGTATTGAGCACTAGACAGTAACTGGCAATGTTTTGAAAGACTAAGCGTTCAATAGAGAACCCCGATAGATTATAAAGAAAGCATGGTAAAGATAATGTGGAACTATATAGTCTTGTAGCTACAAGAAATGATTTAATTTAATGATTTAAAGTAGGGTTCCAATTAAATTCTATCTTGTCTTTGATATGGGCTTTGTCATTTCAAAGCTCTTCAAGATATTTTCAAGAAAAATTGAGCGCCTCTCAGATTAAAACAGTAAAATCGTATGATTTTGGAATGACAGTATTCCAAGTTATTAATAATTCGGTAAAAGCAACAGAACTTTCAAATGACCAAATAAAGGAGTTGGTGGAAAACAACTTATTACAATTACAGAATACAGTAATAGTCAGTCCATCGATCAACATCACAGCCGAGAATACTAAACTGTTGAGAAGCGACAGCCGGCGGCGGCGTCTTTGATCTTCCTTTGATCTCGATGGGCCTGTTTTCGATGACCTTGAATGACTCTCGTTTGACATTAAAGCAGCATAATCCGAGAAGACAACGGTTTTGTCTTCTCGGATAATATCTTGTAGTACGGGAGCATGGAGAAGTAAATTATCTCATGAATCAGTAAATAAATCAAAATTATTTATTTAAAGAACTTATTATTTATAGGTATATTGGGGTTTACTTATAATAAGATATATCTATGTATAGATTTATAATATGTATAGGCTACATCATACATTAGGGATAGGATAGAAAAATAAACCAAAGATACTCATAGAGCCGTTCCTGACGGGGCTACAGCATGTGCACTCGCACGGGGCGGCATTTTATTTACAACAAAGTTTCTAAACCAGCTATTATTAAAAAATATGAAACAATAAAACACAGTAGCATTTCAGGTTTCATGAAATACAATTAAACTCTGGTTTACAAAAACGAATATTAAATATAAACCCAAGAACTAGGTATTTGCCATATTTTGCTCATTCATTAAATTTAGTGGAAAATTGTTTCATTTTTCGACATTGTTCAAAAATTATAAGTATTTTTGCAGCATCAGTTGTAAGGTGGGAGGCTCTGAGACTTAATATACCTACATTAACTTTAAAACCGTCATCGACACTCAATGGGAAAGTAGAATAAATGTAGAAACACTTAAATAGTAGTAGTGGTAACAGTAAGGGTGGGGGGCCGAAGCACGGTAAGTAGGCCTATAAGTCCCTTTTCACCATCCCCGATCCGCCCTCCCCTACCTGGCTACTTCCAACACCGGGCCCGCACTGAACCGGCCCGTCACCTTGATAAAGGTGAGGACGTCCTCCCAGTCCAGATCCTTTAGATCTTCCCGAGCAAGTGTTGGTGCTCCCAGTATCTTCCTCCTTAGGCGACTCCATCTATCACAAATTCCTATATAGTGGTATGAGGACTCCTTCCCTGTCCCGCAGTTCGGGCAGTGTGGGCTGTCCCTCACGCCGATAAGATGCAGATGTCTGTTTAGGCTAACTTTGTTTAAACATGACACGTGTTTAAATAAAGTTAGTGGAAATCTTTAAGTGGTTTACTTATTTAAGTGTTTCTTAGTTATGGATCTCCATGAAGTAAAGTGTTATTCGATTAGAATAAATGTAGGTAATTTAACCTTTAATTTCAAATTTCAAACAAGTTTACAACAGTCCTAATGAAATAGTCGATATCGATAAAAGAAACATAAAAACGAGAAATATGGCACAAACATTAGCCGAGAAATTTATTTCATTTAAATTTATCTGTTCATTGATAATTGGGCATGATCTTCTGTCAAAAGTTAACGTCTCAAAATCTTAAAATTAATCTTTGCGAATGTGTAACTGTTTCAAAAAATTTAATTAACTATCTTGATGAAAAAAGGACTAATGAAAGTTTTGATCTGTTTATCAAAGAAGCTGAATCACTAGCTGCAGAAATTAACATACTGCCCGAATTCCCT
>JAEQML010081496.1:0-11175 GCA_016904865.1 Pissodes strobi
ATTAATTCTTCCGACAATAAAGCATTTTTTGATTTGATTTGATTTGATTGATTTGATTTGATTTGATATTATACACGAAATGTGTTTAGATTTCTCTAGAAAGTCCAAAAATGTAATAATATACAGGTTGTTCCATTTAAAAAAATATAAAGTATACTTATAAGTCAGAAAATTGTTGTTTTATCTGTCACTTAGAAAAAACTTAGCCACCAACCCTACATTTTGTTTTTTTGTTTACCTTGTTATCTTTAAAAACAAAAAAAGTTACAGCGAATCAAAATGTTATCAAAATAAATTGAACGGACGGTACAAAAAAAATACAAAATACAAAAACTCTTTATTTCCATGACATGTACAACACGTGTGGAAAACGTCAGAATAGCAAGTAAGATACCCAAGTGCCATAAATTAATACATATTATCGTCAAATCCAAAGAAAGAGCAGTAACAGCATACTAAAAATAGATAACAGCTAGAACAAGTTTTTACATTCAAGATATTCTTTTAAGCTATAAAAGCTGTGTCGGAGTAACATATCTCTTACTTTTTGTTTGACGATTGGAATGCTTTTTATTGTTTTCAGTTTAAGGGGTAAATGATTATAGATTTTTAGAGGTAAAACTGTGACGCTGTTTATGCTACCCGATAAGGTTTCCAAATAACTCACGCCTTTGATCAGTAAATAACACTATATAATTAACAAAATAACAAATGCTTAAACACCATATACGTAAATATAGATATATGTTAAACCCGAACAAGTATATACTATCCTCCTCACAACTTCTCTAGCGACCCATATATCTCGCCCGTCTCTACCTTCACTCCCGATCACGCCCGATCACCTCCGGCGCGCTCTCATCGCTGACGCATCTCCACAATCCCTCCATTTTCTTCAACTTGAGCGGTGTAATCCTTTCTTCTGCTTCTGGTCCTTCCAATGGTTCCGTGCGTAGTGGCTGGCTTGATGTTTGGATCTGGGAGCTGAAAGCTGTAGGTTCCCCTGGAATTATATCAATATTAATTGGTGTTTCTTGCGGTAACTTTTTTAAATGGCTGACATGTCTTCTTTAGGATCTGTCCTTTATCGCTAACTATCGTAGCTTCATTTGCGTTTCTTTCTAGTACAGTATATTGGACTTGGCCAAATCGAGTCAATAACTTATGCCCAGGTAACATATTCTGTAGCAAAACTTTATCTCCGTTTTTAATTGTGTTTTCGTGAGCTCTTCTTGTGGCGTCTTCCTTTTCTTTCCCTCTTTGTTTGTTGGTTATATCATTATCTCTCGCTTCTTCATCTGGAGATTCGCATACTAAATCGGATATAGATGGAATCTTGTCTCGAATCTTCCTTTTTAATAACAGTTCCGAAGGAGACTTTCCTGTTGTTCCATGCGAGGTCGTATTATACATTAATGTGAATTTTTGAAGTTCCGTCCGGTAAGGTTATTCGCATGGGCAATCTGTAGGCGCTTTAGAATGGCCCGGTTCATGTTTTCTACTTCACCATTTGCTTGAGGCCAATATGGCGGCGTTTGGATAAGATTTATATTGTAATGATCACAGAACTCTCTAAACTCGCCGCTTGCAAATTGAGGTCCGTTGTCCGCCCTTATCGATCGTGGTATCCCCAAACGAGAAAATATCTCTACCAGTTGAGATATAATTATTTTGGAAGTGGTTGATCCTAAAAACTTTGTCTCTTAATAGCGAGAATAGTAGTCTATGATCACCAACAATTGTTCTTTATTGGGTAATGGTCCCATCAAATCTATGGCAACACACTCCCACGCACCTTCGGGGAATTGGTGTCTTGACATCGGTGGTGGTTTGTCAGGTAAAGAGACTAATGCAGTCACGACACTCTTTTACAAATCGCTCTACTTGTTTGTCAATAAGGGGCCACCAGACCTTAGCTCTTAGTCGCCGTTTCATCACAGTCTCCCCCGGGTGTCCCTCGTGGGCTAGTGTCAGTACATGAGATCGTAAGGTTTCCGGGATCACGATCCTGTTTCCACGCAGAAGTATAGGACCCATCGTGGACAGTTCCAGTCTGAGTGGAAAAAATATATTTTTGTCTGCGGCATCCCATGAGTTTTGATTTATTTTGCTTATCGACTTAATTATTTGGGTGTCTTTTTGACTTTTTTTGGCTACTTGGGAAATTGACATGGCTTTGGGAGAAGTTTTTTCTACTAATATGAAAATGTGGTGTTCATTTTCACTGTCAAATGATGGATCGGGGCCAAGTTTGCAAAGTCGTGATAAAGAGTCCGCTATATTAGATTTTCCACTCTCGTAGATAACTTTAAATTTGAAAGATTGAAGGCGGAGTACCCATCTTTCGATCCGGGCTGGAGGTTTAGAGGTTGGCCTAAAAATAGCCTCCAACGGTTTATGGTCAGTGATCAATCAAATTCCATCCCCGCCAGGTAATAATAAAAACGTTCGACAGACCAGACTAAAGCAAGACTTTCTTTTTCCGTCTGCGAGTATAGACGCTCCACAGTGGACAAACTTTTACTGGCAAATGATATTACGTAAGGCGTAGTATATCGATCAAATTGGAGGAGCACAGCCCCTAATGCCACTGGGCTGGCATCCGCTATCAATCGTGTTCTCTGCCGAGGGTGCAAGAAAGACAGTTTAGGTAACGATACTAAGGATTCTTTAAGTTTATTAAAACTTTCTTTGTGTTGATCAAGCGATTGAAACGAACAATCCTTCTTGACAAGCTGTCTTAATGGTTCCGTAGTGGTCCCTACGTCGGGTATGAATTTCCCCAAGTACGTGACTAACCCCAAAAAGCTTCGGAGTTCTTCTTTTGTTTGAGATGATCTAAAGGCTCGAATTGCTTGAACCTTCCTTTGATCTGCTTCAATATCACTGTCTGAAAGCTTGTGTCCTAAAAAGTGTAACTCCTTAACTTTCCTTACACATTTATCTTCATTAAGACGGACATTGTTCTGTTCAAAGACGTCCAAAACTTTTCTTAAACACCTGTCATGTTCTTCTTCGGAACTTCCAAATATAATCACGTCATCGATGTAATTTAGGCAGTTTTTGCATGGAGCTAACATCTGTTCAAACACTCTCTGAAAAATCTCAGGCGCTGAATTGATACCGAACATTAACCGTTTATATCGGAACATTCCCTTGTGAGTGATAAATGTTGTAATGGCCCGACTTTCCTCAGCTAATTCAAGTTGATGATAAGCACTCAGTAGATCTAACCTTGAAAAACATTTGGCATTTCGTAGTTTGGTCATAAATGTATCGAATGTAGGAAGTGGGTAATTTTCTCTCAAAATGACCTCGTTAGCGCGTCGCATGTCTACACAAATTCGGATGTCGTCATTTGGTTTAAAGACAACTACTATTGGAGAAATCCATAAACTTGGCTCAAACACTTGCTCTATAATATCAGAGTCTAATGCTTCTTGAAGTTTCCTTTCCACTAATGCGTCCACTGAGATGGGAACTCTTCGGACTGGTTGCCTAATGGGCTTTACTTTGGGATCAATTGTTAATTTTACTTTAATGTTCCGAATCTTTGGAAAGGTGCTTTTCTTTTCTATTTGGTTTACGCTTATGCCCAACTTCAAAACTCCTAGTGGCATAGCTGCATCTTTTCCCAAGATTGAAATCTCACCCTTACGTATAAAGTAAAAGGATGTTATAAACTCATCCTGGCCCTCTAAACGTAATGTGGTGTTAAATCGATGGCTTACGTCTAGCGGATGTCCTGATGCATACCCTCTCAAAATATTGTTGCCTGGTGAGTCAACATCCCACACGACAGCTTCTTTTTCATTTAAGATGCTCCAATCATTGCCATTTACGACGTTAGCTTTAGATCCAGAGTCTATCAATAATTTTACTGGTACACCACCTACTTCACATGTTATAGTGTCATCGTTACTTATATCTCCAATTTTCGATATTTTAAAACATTCAAATTGTCCTATGTTGTCGGATGTTTCTGATATCTCTAACTCTCCTTGGTCTTCCTCGATAAAATTAATTCCGGTGTTGCTCGCTTGTTTGAGTTCCCATAAGGTGTCAATTTGAACGTCCCTGGACGTTTAGAGCGCCTACTTCTACATACCATTGCAAAGTGGCCCTGACTGCCGCACTTGTGGCATTTTACATTTTCAGCTGGACACTCCTTTGACTCTGGTGGGTGTCCCACTTTGCCACACCTCCCACACTGTTTAAAATTTGGGGCACCCTTGTTACGAAACTGAATTTTATTTATCGCCATCGAAGTAGATGGTCCGGCCTGATTAGTTTCCATTGCTTTGGCCAATCCCGCGGAATGCAATTATGCAACTGCTAGCCATTATCTGGACAACAAAAACTTTGCGTCCGTATTTGTTTGGAAAAAAATTTGCAATACTTTCTGATCACAAACCGTTACAGTGGTTATTTTCAATGAAAAAGCCTAACTCTAAGTTAGTTAGATGGAGATTGAAACTGTCCGAATATAATTACGAGATTAAATACAAGACGGATACACTGAATGCAAATGCAGATGCTCTGTCTAGGATTCAAATAAGAAATAACCATATAAATGTAAACGCCATTGATCAAACTCATTAAACTATCAGTACCAAACCCGACACGTCTTGGATAAATGAATTTGAAAATTATTTAGAGAAAGATACAGTGGACGCATATTTAGGAAATCAAAAGGAACCTATTTTTTCCAAAGTTTCATCTGGAATTAATCAGGATATACCAATTACAGAATGCACCTTCAGAAAACAATCCTCTTTCAGTACCTAATACGGTTGAACCAGACAAACAAAAATTACCCAAAATAAATATAATTCCTCATCATATAATAGTTCAAGTCGGAAATAATAGTCAGTGACTCATTTTTAGTTTTAAGGCACGCCTCGAGGGGTAAGGGAAGAGAGAAGGAAATTCCAGTGGCGGATACAATTGCTTTGTAAATTAAGATGTTGTAATGACTATACAATGGAATAGTAATAAGTAGACTTAGGCAAGTATCCACTTAAAAAAATAAAGTTTATGCACATAAATATGCATGATTTTAGTCTAAAATATGCAAAAAAAACGTATATTCAAAATTATTCCTAAGTCTAGGAATAAGCAACAAAATTGTACTACAAAAAAATAGTACTATGTATTCATTAAGGCTAGGAAAAAAAGAGTCATGGATAATAAGGGGTTTTTCTTATCATAAAATACCATACTGAAAGTTGCATCGAAAGTTTACATAAAAAATCAATAAAATTTTAAGTTTACTACTCGTTATCGGAGGTTTGATCAGAATTTGATTCAGAATCATTACTATCACTACTTTCGGAACCAACATTGATAATAAGAGGTTCAACTATAACTTCGACCGTAGTACCCAAATCCCACATTTTTTGTGGAATTGAAAATGATGAATAAACACGCAAAAATGTGATTTGCGTTGAAATTCATTTGGTTTCCAAAAGCAGAGTTTAAAAAAGTAAAAATATAAACACACGAGTGTTTATAATATAGATATATAATTAAAGAAATGCATTTTTAGCAATAATATTAAACATTATCATGATTAAAACAAAAATAAATAAAAAAAATTAAGCGAGTCTGCTAGTACTCGAGACTAATGCGTAAACATATTCTATAACGACATCGGTTGTAAAAAAATGACAGCAGCAAGTTATGTTCCCAAGCGGTAACCCATCCAAGTACTAATCACTCCCGACGTTGCTTAACTTCAGTAATCGGACGAGAACTGGCATTTTCAACGTGCTAAGGCCCTTACCTGTACATTTTAGCATGTTCATAGAATAAAAACAAAAACATTCGCATTTATTATATTAGTTAGGAGTCTTTAATAATACGAACTGGCAGCTTCGGAGCGGATTACTTCACTGCACAAATTCGACACGAAAATCTAATGCCACTAGGAATAACATCAACATATGGACAGCATATTTACCTTATAATCTTGGGCCGACATCATATTTGATTTGGGACAGTCAATAACCAGCTTTTTCAAATTTTACTGTTTAAAACGTCTGGGCATCTGAATAATACTTTTGACAGTTCGTATAATTTAAAATAATAATATGCTTTTTTATCGTCTAAAATCCGCTTAAACGATTTTAAATGGCAAAATTGTATGAAAATCTGAAAATTCGGACTTTTTTAGGACGATAGCTGTGCCTTCGGACGAATTTGTCCTGGATTTTAAAGCGAAAATCAATTTAAATTCAACCGTCTATTAAAAATAAGCTGTGATCCAAATACACTGCGAATATAATATAATAAAAATAATACTTTTGACGGTTCGTTTAATTTTAAATATGCTTCTTTATCGGCTAAAATCCGTTTGAAACGATTTTAAATGGCAAAATTGCATATAGTACTGTCCTAGCGGCTAGAATCGGTTTACACATTTCCGTTCCATTTGACGAGATTTACCCTCATACCGCCGCGTAAGATGTTTACACATCAAAAACTCAAGGGCATTCAAGATCAAATTACCTCAATGTCATTCAAGGTAAAAGACACCACAAAACAGTCCCAAGGACCTTCAAGGTCATACATGCTTGGAGCAATCCCAAGGTCATATGAGCGACCCTCAACAAAAACTCAAGGACATTGAAGGTAAAATGTCAAGGACATTCAATAAATATGCATGATTTTAGTCCAAAATATGAAAAAAAAAACGTATTGTCACGACTAACAACCATCCGAATGTTTTTGTGCTACCCTATAGAACTGGCCTTGCAGCGTCCCGACTCCCGCGTCTATGTACGAGTCATCGCCGGCCAGCCGCGAAGATTCAGGAACGCTGGAATTATCTCGATGGCCTGGTCGAGAATCATATAGAGTGGCTTCGGAATACTTCCCGAGTATTCGTGATAGATTTGAGATTATATAATAAGGAGCAGACCTAAGGCCAACTAACCCAAACCTAAGGCGAATAGCAGTTAGTTAATGATTGAGTGTTGAATTGTAAATAGCCATTAGTTGTAAAGTTATAAGAGTAGTTTAGTGCGTTTAATTGTATACAGTGGTAAAGTATAAAGAGAGTATTAGTTTAAAATAGTAAAGTTGTAATTTCGTCCAGAACCCACGGGAAAAACGTAACATTTGGTGTCAAAAGTTGGATTGTGAAGGTAGGTACCGGACTTGTGAAGTATTTTTCGAGAAGAGACGAGGGTACAAGTACGTCAACGAGACCGCTTTAATTCTGGGATCATTTTATAACATCATATGGTCAATACAAGGCAACAACCGGCAGAAATGGAGCAAAGAAATAAAATGTTGGCCGATTTTATGGAAAATCTAAATGCTGAAAGACAAGCAGAACAGGAGCGGCTGCAGAAAATTTTTCAAGATCAAGAAGACAAAAAGCTAGGGGATCGGGAAGAGAATGAACCTAAAAGGCAATCAGAACAGGACCGGCTTCAGAAAATTGTACAAGACCAAGAAGATAAAAGGCAAGTAGAACAGGATCAACTTCAGAAATGGATGCTGGATGTAATTGTAGGCGAGCAACGAAAATTGCAGAAAATATTGGACGGACAAAATGAGAAATTTGAAAAGGAAATAAACAATATACAAGAAGAAGTTGGAAATATACAAAAAGAAGTAGGAGACGTACGGAAAGAAATGAAGAATCTACAAGCAGAAGTTACCAGACTAAAAAATCAAGGACCCACCGGGAGGGTATTCGCCACAGGACAACATATCAAACCTCTAACGTATGACGGTTAAATATCCTGGGCAATGTACAGAAGACAATTTGAAGCCGCTAACTTTAGGGCTAAGCACAGGGAAAGAAGATGGCATAATAATACAGACCCTTATCCAGCAGATCTTGCGTGGATAATTATAAACATTGCGAAATAATAGACCAACGAGAACGAATCACTCCCATTAAGCAAACCAAGTTTGTCTTTATGAACACGGATAATATCAAGCAATTGTACTTTAAGCATATTTTCACCAAATGGTATATTGTCTTTTGATTTTAACCAGTCGATTATGTCGGCTTTTCGCCAAGTAGATGTAGGTATTTTTTCTACTCGCCGACTGTGATACGGCGCATTATCTATTACGATTACCGAACCGGGCTCCACGCGCATCAATACGCACAAAAACCACTTTTCAAAAACTTCAGCATTCATATCCTCATGGTAGTAGCCAGTCTTCCTAGATTCGAAAACCTTAAGACCATCAACCAAAAAACCAGAGTTGCTACCTATGTGGGTAATAATCAGTCGACGGCCCTTACCAGAAGGAGATTTCAAAGCGGTGGAAAACCCGTCAAGAAATGCTTGACGTGAACTTGATACGTTTAAGTCCTGCCATACTTTGGAGCGGGTGTGCCCCTCATTTAACCATGTTTCGTCAGTATAATATATTTTTTTACCTTTATCTATGGTCACGTATTTCTTCTAAAAATTTTCTTCGCCACAACACTATCTCATTTTTTTCGATTAAAAAGCTCTTGCGGTTTCGTTTTAAATATCGGAAGTTTAAATCGCGTAATGTTCGCTTTATAACTCCAAAGGATATTTTGGTAAAGATCCATCAGCATTTAATTCAGTTTTGATTTTACTTAAGGTTGGCATTTCGTTTCTAAAAAAAAAAACGTGCACTTTTCGGCGAATTGCATATTTTACGTCATCATCTAGAATTACTTTCTTTCTACCTCTTGTTTCCTTTTTTGTTTCCTTCTTTTTATTAACTTGAAGTTTTAATCATCTCCTGATGATGCTAACATGGTTAGCGAAACGCGCGTCGAGTGCAAATATTCTGTTTCGGTATTGTGGATAAAACTCTGTTTTAGAACTTGAAGTGATCTGAAAACTGTCCGAGAAAACAATTTTGTTAAATTTCCGCAGAATTCTGCTGCATCTTCCGCGCCTAAATCCGGATTTCGAGCGCGAATACTTTCATACACGGTTTTTACCAATGCATGTTCGCCCACAGTTAAATGTCTTTTCACTTTTTTCGCAGGGGGAGCAAGACTTGTCGAAGCTTCGCCCTGTTCCATTTTACAAATTAATATTTTGAATTAACAATACAACAACAACAAAACGATAACCTAAACCCGCAAGCGCGACTATGCAACAGGTCTCTCACAAGCTCCATGCTCGTTTACTCTTGCAACGTTGCGACCTCCGCCTGACTGTCGCAAAATATCAGTAGATTTACGTCCGTCGATCGCGAACGTCTGTTAAAATAGAGCTGCTTCAAATGCTGCGCGTAAACTCCTGTATTCGGGCCACAATGATTTGGCAGCGGTGCGCGTTTTGTGTCGGAACGCTGTGTCCGCATTTAAAACAAGCGGCATTTTGCAAGAATTTCATACCAGATTTATTGTTAAATATTAAATATTACTTTAAGCCGCTCACGTTGGTCTGTTTTCGAATTCTGACTATTATTTCCGTCTTGTAGACGAAAAACCAACAAAGAATATCATAAAATTATAACTGAAATATTTGATGATAAAAAGATAATTCAATTCAATTCAATTTTTTATTTCAAATAATCCGAATCCACAAGGTGTCGTCAAGTTAATCAAAGAATATATGCCGCCCAGTACTTATTGTCTTTATTTTAAGAACCATTCCGTAGAACGAGCAATTCTTAACATACTAAAAGATAATTTTAATAATAAGGGATATACATTACTAATTTATAACAGTTTAGTAGATGACATAGTCGAGCCCGATATCCGCAAAGAAAAAATAAAACTATATCATGAAACAAAGACAACGCATCGAGGGATTACTCAAAAGTAGCGTATATTAAGAAAACATTCTATTGGCATAATATTGAGAAAGACGTACAAAACTACGTTAAGGCTTGTGAAATTTGTTACCTCATTAAATATTAAAGAAAATCATATAAAATAATATTCAAACTCACACCCATAGAATCAAAACCTTTTGAACTATTTATATTGATACCTATACTATTGATAGAGAAAATTTTTTGACTATAATTGATAGCTTTTCGAAATTTGTACAAGCACTTCCCATATCAAGCGCTAACTCACTCGAAACAATTACCCAACTAATAAATTTCTTTAGTAACCGTGATATTCCCCAGAAAATAACTTCGGATATGTGGCACATTATCTCCTTGAATACTAAAAAAGACATTTATAATTTTTAAGCAGTTCTTTTAGTCTGTAGTTGTTTAGAAAGCAGTTTGTTATTTAATACGTAACCATTTATCTGAACATCCAGAAAGGTCGTAAGTTATTATTCAAGTACCCTATTTTGAAAGACGGTTCCAATAAGTGCCGAGAGCGGTGCATGGGAACGAAGAGAAAGTTAGTTAAGATTAGGCTGGTTAAATGTTAGCTTGCATCATATTTTGTTCGCATTATTTTTGAAGTTTTGAGTAAACGAATATAGTTAAATATTCGTGTTTTATTCACCGACAACAATTGTCAGAAGTGGGATACGCGTTTATTCGCGGTATTCACGGTATTCGCGAATTAATATAAAAAAAAACGAAGTTTTTGTGTGATTTTAAGGTGTCGTTTCCGTAAATTTAAACAGGCTGGTGTACTTGTGTGTTTGCATAGAGTAAACCTCATATTGACGATATACAGTATAGTTTTGTTTTTGTTTGTTCATTGCCATGGCAAGTCGAGAAGTTACTACTTTTACCAACTTGCAAGCAGGGCTCTCTACTTCCACGGAAGCTGAAACAAGTGAACGTTCAGCTACACCGCCATTAACCGTGGAACAACAGTTGACCTTTCTAAAAAAATAAATAGCGGATTTGAAACATCGAAATGAGGTCAGTATGGAATCTTTTTCATGGGAAACGGTACCGGTGTTCAACGCAGGACAGAACAATATTTCGATAAACAGATGGATTCGGTTTATCCAAGAACGCGCGTATTTTTTGAGGTGGGACGATGTAACCACGACGCGGTTCGTTGTGTCGAAGTTAGAAGGACGGGCACGCGAGTGGTACTTAGCGGGCGAATTTGCGCACAAAAGTTGGGTGCAATTAAAAACCGCCCTGCGCTTTACATTTGATATTGACACATCTGCCACGGGGCTTTTATTTCAAGATGCTGCGATTTATTCTTCTAGTAAGAATAATTCACTTACGGAATATTTGAAAGAAAAACTGAAAAAAATTCACCGTCTCAATTGGAAAATTCCGGAA
>JAEQML010081497.1:0-11175 GCA_016904865.1 Pissodes strobi
AACGCATCATTAAAAAATCTGCGGGTGTGTTTCTTCCTCTTTGTGTAGGCAATCCTTGAGGTAGCGTAATACCTTGATGTATTACTGCATTCTTGCTGTCTAGGTACAATGAATAAATAATGGCTATCCTTAAAGATCTTTTTGACGAAGTTAACTACCTGTTTAACGGGCTTCTAATAAATCATTATTTAAATATGGAAAACGCCTCAATGCAGACTGAAGCCATCTATTACTTCAAGTCAAAATATACAACAAACGAGCGACAGGAAATGTCAAGGACTGATTGAAGAGATGTGATGTGACTAAAACAGTTTATGGCACTTTATTTAATGGGAAAGTAGGGAGATTTTGAGCCAACTTAAATAGCGTCGGTTTTATTTCTTTTGTGGGTCAAGTTGCAATCAGAAAAATTTCATACTTGATTTTTCAGTATTTATCTTTCCGCACAAGAGATGCTTAAAATAGTGGTGTGCTTGATGGACTTTTTTTTATATACACGTTTTTTTTAATTTAAAATGTTGTACAATTATTATAAATTAAATTATATCTGGCACGATTGTTGATATTTATTCGACCTACAATGCCTCCAGCTTCATTTTGTAATGGAACTATTGGATGAGTCAATGCCCTTCTCCTGCTCAAGATTGATCGGAGGATCTCTTCCATTCTTACCATGAGCAATATTATAGGAGGACTCCGGCTATATCTCAGGAACTATTAGTCCTAGAGCTTCCAGGTATTTTTTATATAAAATAGGCCAGAAGAAATTGCTGGAAATAATATGCAACTAGGGGGGGCGCAACGAACTCTTGAAAACTCAATACTGTGATTATCTCCAAAACAGATATACTCAAGGTATCCTAAAAATACAAGTTTTGCAATCTTGATGAGATTATGAAAAAAATTAGTTAGGGACCTTTTGCCCTTACTTTTCAAATACGGGGTGGGGGAAGGTTCAAATTTGTTATGAACAAATGTCATATAACTTTTTTGTTTCTTAGCCGATTCCAATGATTTTGGGCGTCAACTAAAAGCGTTTTTCCTGTTTAATAAACAGAAATAAAAAAAAAATAAAAATTTTGTCGCCGCTAGGGGGCGCTATGTCACAAAACTCAACAATTTTCCCATTTTTATCAAACACTTAAAATGCAATGAACCTTTTTTTTAACTTAGATGGAGAGAGGGTAAAAATAAGGCATCTAGGGAAAACCACTCTCAAGATATAAATAAAACAATATTTTGGGAATTTTGCCTTGGATTTTGGTATAAAATGAAAATAAAATTTCTTTCTTCTTACTCTTTTACTGCAATATAAAGTTAGCAAAAGAACATTAATTATTTTTTAAAAGTGCCTTCCTACCTATCCACAATATTTAAAGATCCAAGGCTGCTCATTTCCAACATCTTGAAAGACATTATATTTATTTTACATATTTGTGTTTTTAATTTTTTACTCGATGTTAAATTTGATATTGCCATTTTCTCGTAGCCGAATGGCCAATCTTGTAAAGGTTCTTTTATTATATCGTCGTCCAACACCTTCTAAACAAGAAGGCCTGAGATCTAAACCTAAGATGGCCTCGCGTATAGGGTGCAGGCTATGACAAGGGAAAACGTACTAATTCATATATAAGCTACTCTTGTTATTTATAAATATCCAGTGGTTTGTTTAAAATATATCTCGAAGTGTAAATAAAATAAAAGAAGAATACATAGTTACTTAGATATGTTTTAAAGATTGTTTAAATAAGGTAATGTAATGTCTCGTAGCAGCGCCAAACTGCCCCCTTCTTGAAGGTGGTTACAATTCATAGTTCATCATTTTGAAATAAAATCATATAAGAAAAAATTATGAATGAAAACAAATATTGATGTTATGTTTACTTCAAACTGGCTGTTAATACTTGATCTCTGGTAAAAAAATCCGAACTTTGACACAAAGAATTTGACAATTTCCAAGGCTATCCTGTAACCTATAATACAGGCTTCTTCTAGTCTGCGTTGGTTGTGAAATTGGACTTAAATTATGCGAAACTTGTCCGGAGGCCCGAAGTTTATTACTTCCGGGTAAACTAATGGTTAATCAAACAAGCAACAAGCAATTGATATATGGGAATTTGTGGTGTTTTTTCATAACAGCAACACTCAGCAACTTTCCTATTATTGACGATAAAATGTAGGTTTAAATTTGAAAATTGCTTGATAAATTATAGCGAAATTAATGCTCTAACGAATTTGCTGTGACAATAAATTTATTTTTATTAAATGAGACACCCTGTACATTTTTTCATTTTTAAATTCCCCTAAAAATTTGCTTTTCAAAACTACCAATCATTCTTTGGATATCTCGTACAGTTTTTGAGATATTTACGTTTAAAGTTATAAATTATTTGCCACTCGTTCGGTTAGTAATAACATGTAGTAATAACATGCATGACGTTAAAACTTTAAACGTAAATATCTCAAAAACTAGGCATAACAATGAGTGTTTAGTAGTTTTGAAAATCTAATTTTTCATTTAAAAAAATTGAATTTATGGCCACACCCCGTATACCGAGAGCGACAAAAAAGATTCGTTACAGCATTAAAATTCGCTATAATTTATCAAGCAATATTCATATTTAAACCTACCTTTTATCTTAAGTAATAAAAAAGTTGCTGAGTGTTCTATTTATAAAACAAGACCCTGTACAGTGTAAAAGTGCAAAATATTGGTATCAAACATAAGCTATATTTAGAAATTTTAGTACTATTTAAAAACAGGCTAATCATATACGTATAAAAGAAGCTAATATTCCGAGCTTCTAAACGTTACGTTGTTCGTGGCCAGAAATAGGAACGAAAACAAAAGCGAATCACTGGCCCATTAGCTCAGTTGGTTAGAGCGTCGTGCTAATAACGCGAAGGTCGCGGGTTCGATCCCCTCATGGGCCACTTACTTTTTTTTTTACTTTCTTTCCTCTTATGCCTGCCGTATAATATGGAATATTTATCAGGGAGCTTCATTTTATTTGTGTGTCTTTATAAGTGTTTTCGTACTATTGCGTAGCATACTACGATAATTTATTTTCACACATTGCATATCAATTTGCAAAACAGATGCTACATTAATTATCTCGCTACAAAATGACTCGATCTGTGTCATGGTCTGAAAACACGGACGTTTTAACGCTTATGACCGTTTCCACAAAGAAAAAACAATACAATTCGTTTTTCGCTCTAATTGCTTGGGAATCTGCAAACAAACGTATACTATCTTTTCGGTTGATACACCAGCATTAGGACGTACCTAATAATTAAGATGGCGAATTAACGGGTTTAGATTTCGTTGGGTAGATCCTTATATGATATGCCGTTTCTCCGAGCAGCTGGTAGAAATCTCATTTAGTATTATTTAGTCGTTTAGTCGGAATCTTTGTCAATGACTTGTAGAGATGATACAGAACAATGATGAGTCAAATGTTCTTAATATGTTTATTATTATATTATTACTGCATTTTCCACGTTGTAGCTTCTACCTTGATTGCGTTTATAGATATTAATAAACGAAGAAGGGAATCCGGGATGTCGTACTATTTTGAAATATTTCACAAATCCGGAACCCCAAGATTAAAATAATAAATCCCGGGATTATTTAATTACTTTACGAAGCTGCTTTTCATCGAGCTTTGTTACTTCGTTAGTCACGATGAGACATTGTTTAAGTTTATTTAAAATATTATTCCTTTTAGGCACATAAACTTGTTGAAAGTCGTAGGGGAGGAGCACTTGTACCGCTGGCCTTCTTATCCCTCTGGCCGCGCCCAAATAAATCCAAACTGAAAATGATATAGCAGCTTCAACAAAAACATGTACATTTGATAACAATTTTATATATAATCGAAAGTGCATTTCATTAAGAATGCCTCATGCCGGACATACACATTGGCCAATATAGTGGCCGAACCATTTGACGAATTATTTGCGTACAATTATGGCAACCACACAATGGACGTATCGCCAAAATATTTGTGGACGGCACAAATAATGCGAGCAAACACTTGCTCGAATCCCTTTGATTTGTCGCGATTTACCGACAACGAAGCGAACACCGGTAAATTTGGCCAAGCCGCGGCCAGCTCCGACAAACAGACCTGGCACACATTCGTGTTGGCCGAGGTTTGCCAGACTTGGTCCAATGTGTATGCCCGGCTTTAGATTACAAGCCTATCTAGGGCGATAAGTTTCAATCGACATAGTCATTTTATTTTTTAACACTGTTAGAAAAGTATCAGTTTTCTCCTGAAATTATTTTATAATCTAGATGAGAATTGGATACGAACTGTACACAACTAACTCAACGTTACTTATCAGGACCGGACGGAATACCTGCCAGACTTTTTTCTCTGTCCTACCAAAAAAGGATTTACCCATCTTCTTGGAAAGTCGCTCGAGTGCAACCTGTTTCAAAAGAAGGCAAGAAAACCACGCCCTCAAACTATCTATCGCCCAATTGCGTTACTTCCAATAATCTCCAAAGTATGGAACGTGTAGTTAATCAGCAACTACTCAAATACCTTGAGACCAACAGATTAATTAGCGGTCACCAATACGGCTTTCGCAAAGAGAGATCGACAGGAGATATATTGGCCTGATGTGTCATTCATATATGGAGTGGGGCAATTGAGTACTACGGAGAATCTTTAGCGGTTACGTTGGATATTTTGAAGTCATTCGACAGTGTTTGGCATGACGGATTGCTCAACAAAGTGCCGTCCTTCCGACTGACAGCCTCTCTATGCAATTGATAGACATATCTCAAACACATTCACCATTAACGTGGACGTGCCTCAGGGAGCAATACTGTCACCAACTTTGTTCCTCATCTATATTAATGACCTGCTGACCAAAACCAATAATCGTGTTTACAGTTGTGCAGATGACAGTACCCTTGTCTCCCAATTTAGATCGGAAAAACCTTTACCAGCGACTGAGGCATATCACCGCCGACAGGAGCCGATTACAGCAATTAATCAGGATCTGGAGAGGGTTCGAACTTGGAGCAACAGAAATTTGGTCCAGTTCAATGCAGCAAAAACTCAAGCGGCCACGTTTACCAAGAAAGCCAATACGGCGGGCCCTATCATCATTATGGCAGGATCGAACATTCCTTCATCCTCGCCAATCGGACTGCTGGGTGTCTCGGTCAACAGCAATATGTCATGGCATGACCACGTTGCTAACATCGCAAAATCAGTCTCGCAGAAGCTTGGTGCGCTATTTCGCAACAAAAAACTGTATACACCGCAGTAGCTGCTCTTGCTCTATAAGGCGGAAATAAGACAGTGCTTAGAATATTGCTCACACATCAATCAATCAATATTTTATTCATGTCAATACAGAAATGTTTACATACGTCAAATTAAAATAGACTTCTTACAATCATCATTAAAAATTACACTATCAGTTTCTTATCATAAAATAACACTATCAATATATGTATATACTATTAAGCACAATTAAGATTTACATTTATTAACATAATATACACTAATAAGCATAATTAAAACTTATATGTAGAAACATACTGTTAAAATTTGTTAAAACTGATGATGGCTCAGATATTCCTGTATTGAGTAAAAAGTGTTCTGATGTAACAAATGTTTGATTCTGTCTTTATACTTGTTATACAGAAGGTTTCTTATATGATAAGGTAATACATTAAAAAAATTTATTGACCAAAACCCTGGACCATCCTGACACCTCCTCAACCGCCTATAAGAAGGCACCAGATCGTTACTGGATCGGGTTTCATAATCATAAATATCCCCATGTATTCGAAATGATCCCTGACTACGTTTTACAAACAAAAGATTCTCCAGAACATACAGACAAGGCAAGGTGAGTATCCCCAGTTCCCCAAAAGACCCTCTACAATCCTCTCGATACGTAGGGCCACTTATCAATCTTACAGCTTTTCGCTGAAGGCCAAACAACCTCTGGGCACCGGAGGAGTGCCCCCAAACCAGGATCGCGTAAGAAAGATGGGAGTGAAATAGAGCATAATAAGCTGTTCTTAAAACCTCTTTTGAAACACCGGCTCTCAAGCTGCGCAAAATATATAAGTTCTTACTCAGCTTGCCAGCCTCTGCCCCAATAATGTGCACCCCACTGTAGCCCCGGATCTACGTATACACCCAAAAACTTCACCAATTCCCCACCCTGGTCTGCCTCTGTAAGGTCTCGCATGGAAAAAACAATTCTTCTTGTTTTATCCTTGTTAAAAAGCAATTTGTTTGAGCAGAACCACTTTTCTGCTCTGTCCTGAGCCTCTAATGAGCCATTCCATGATTCTTCAAGGCTATCTGCAGTGAAGGGCACAGTCATGTCATTAGCAAAGAGAGTGTAGTGCTTTTCTGAGGCTGGTATATCATTGATGTATACCAGAAAAAGATGTTTCTCTCCGCTGACCTCACCCCTGCAACCTCCACCACTTGTGCGTCCGGTTCTTAAGATAGGATGCTATCAACCTGATACTGTTCTGTGATAATTTGTATCTCCTGAGTTTTTCCAGAAGAATATTGTGGCCGACACAATCAAAAGCTTTACTCAAATCACACAACAGCACAGTATTAAACTGCTTATTATGGAAGGCCTTAATGCTATATATACATTTCTCCACTACCTTTGATATAATGGGCAGCAAAGATATTGTTCTGTAATTGTCTGGCTTTGACTTATGCTTTCTTTAATATATTTGGAAAAACACTTTCTCTAATGCAAAGATTTGTTAACCTTGTAAGAGGTACTGTTATGATATTTTTAATAGATTTGAGGATTTTTACATTAAGTTCAAATATATCTCTACTGTTTTTTTTTCATTAAGTGATCAATAATACCCATAACCTCAATAAAAGTAACTCCTGGGAAATCAAAACACCCAATATTGGATGTGTTCAGAAAATTAAAATTATCTGCAGGTTCATCTACATTAGGTATGTTTTTTATGATGTTATTAGCAATGTTTGAAAAAAAAACAAGTTAAATTCATCCCTGGGTTGTTGTCATGGAGATTTTTACTAGCTGCACGATGTTTATTAATGATTTCTCACATGCATTTCGGAGGATTAGAAGAATTGCGGATCAAATTATCATTTGCCCTTATTTTCTCGGTATCGGTATTTCATCCCTATAAAAATCCCTAAATTCATTTACCTGTTGATTACTAATTAGGTTATATTATTTAGATAATTCTCACAGGAACTTAAGATGTTCTCGCATGTCCCTGAGATTTTCATTAAACCAGTTTATGTTGTTAGAGTGATCAGATCTTACTCTATAAGTTTGTTCAGGAAATGATTCAATATATGCCCTCTCCAAGATCCCCATAAATACCTCAAACTTCTGATCAACATTCATATCATTAGTTTGGATAAAGTCCCATTCTATACTGAATCTAAAATAGTATGAAAAGCAAATAAACCCCTCTGAGATACCGGTCTGCAATCCTCTGTCTGCCATTCGGAGCCTCTCTCGATCTCTATTTATAGAAATATCAACCAGCTGACTTTTATGGTCTGAAACATCCATGTCAATGACGTGGGTGGGAATGACTCCGACACCAGGGCTCAGGAAGACATTTTCCAGTTGCTTCATGTAAGGTGTGCTTGAGGCAAAGACTGTTTAACATATCACACAGCTGAATCGTTTCCAGTTCAGCCGTACCAAAACGGACATTAAAATCACCTGCTAGTACAATCTTTCCCCTCTCCCCAAACTCAGACAGTATCCCCTCCACAGCCGACAAAAAGGTGCCAAAATGACCCGAGGGCGATCTATACGTAGTTAAAATACAAAGATTAAAATATTTTACATACGTACAACAATACTCAATACATTTGTTTATATTATAATCAGATTTAAATGAAATATCACAGGTTTCCAAAACATTTCTGACAAGTATTAAGGTTCCACCCCCAATTTGATCATTCCTTGGATATGATGCTGTGACTTTATAGCCATCGATATTTAAACAATTAATTTCTTCTTGATTCAGCCAGTGTTCTGTTATGCACATTACGTGAATATTCTGGTCAGCAACAAAACTTTCTACATATTCTGTTTTGTTTCGTAAAGATCTTATATTTATATGCAAGATCCTTACCTTCTCTCTGGAACTGTCAGATGCATTGTGCTCAGTTGCTCACTCTCTGCCTGTTTTGATTTTGGCGCTGTAAATTCTGAAAATGGTTTATTATTATACCAGTGGGCCACAGGTCTGCATCGAGATATTTTTCTACTTCATAATTCGGAACTATAAGCCTAAAAGAGCTACGGTACCACTCTTTTTTTGTTTTCATCTTTTCACAGGTAACAGTAGTAGTAGTAAACGTTCTTTATTAATGACATATATACAATACAATTATATACATGCATCAAAAGGCCATCGACCGGGGTCCTTCAGCCACCCACCATGTAAATTGTTTTCTTTCAAGTATTTTACTACAACTTCACTAGTAATTTCGGGAGATAGTCCCGATAAAAACAAGAAGGACATCTTTTGAGCAGGGTTCAAGGCGGTGGTGTTATTATTTGTACTTTTCAGTGGTTCAGGTTTTTTTGGCTTTGGTAGGTCCATACTTTTGTATTTATTTTTCTTGTTAACGACCGTCGTCCATTTTGTGTCTTCTTTTATCATCGTTTTTGGCCGCTTTTACGCTGTCATTATTTGGCGGCAAATTTATATTATTTGACGTAGATTCTTCGTTATTTGTGATATCGATATTTAGCCCATCCCTAGTGCTTTCAGGTTTTGGTATTTGGATATTACAAATCGGTTCATTTACGGTGACATCTACTGTCACTCCTCCGATTTCTTCTTCTTGTGGATCGCTAACTTCATGTTTTTCCGCGGGGTCGTTGGCGGGTGGGAGGCGATGGGGAGAATCTTTGGAATGTCTGGAATTTGAATGTTTTGAGGCAATGGAGTCATATTTTTCCTTCCATAATTCCACATTTTCCTGTAAAATACTATTTTTCTCTTCCATTTCACTCAAGATTCTTCTCAGCAGTTGGATTTGCACATCTTTTAGTTCTTTGCTCGCACTAACCTCACTTTCTTGACAGGTAATAACGCGTGTCTCATCTATGAATTTTAGCTTTTCAGGCGAATCTCTTGACGCACAGGACTTGTGAAAGGCTTCTCCACACACTATACAAACAGCATAGCTGAAGCTTTTCGTTTTGCAGCATTTTAGATACGTTTTTTCATTTTTTTCTTCCGCACTATTTTCTAGCCATCTTGAAATACATTCACATCACACATCTGGGGGTGCCGCACCAAAGCACACCCTAAAGCTGCTGAATTCCATTCAGAAGAGAGATGTGCGTCTCGTCGGCGATCCAGCGTTGATTGAGGATCTGGATAATCTGGAATACCGCAGACATGTGAACAGATATTTTCACGGCAATATTATATCTTTTATTATAAACTGCAAAATACATGCTGTCATGCATGGAAACTTTATGGTTGTATGGAAGCTTTAAAAGCTTTTCCTTTTTTGGGTTAAAAAATGCATACTTTATTTTTTTTTTTAATTTGGCCCCATACTCCTGTGCAATATACAGAGACTCTCTTACACAAACATATTTTGTCTCAAATTATAAACCTGTGATTCAAAATATCAGATCTGATCTCTAGACGAAGCTTCTTCTTATTCCCTATTCAATTGCAAATCATATTTGCTCTGCTCTTGGCAAAAAATCCCGGCGGATATTGCCAATATGGTGTCAACATCCTAACACGTCCCGCAGTTCCTTATTTTATTTGCTGATAGTATTAAACGAGATATGAGTTTCTTGTAAGTCTCTTGCAACGTAAACATAGACGTCCTAGCATAATACAGAGCTTTATACTGTTATGTTAATTTGATGTTTGATTTGTTCTTTTAACAATGATTAATATACATTTTATTCCGAGATATATAAAAAGGACTAAATGGCTTGCTTTATTATACTGGTCATAAATTCCATTGTTAAGGGATTAGCCAGCGGTTGGGTCATCTGTTCAGGTAGGTATAATAAAATATGTTATACAAAGGAGGGTACTTAAAATACAATTTTTCAAGAAGTTTTGTCCCAATGGATATTTGGGATAATAATTAAAAGCAGTAATTGTATTTAATTCATGGAACGCTGTCGATAAAGTGTTTCAGTAATTAGTTTTCGAATATGCTCGCTAACTCGGACCAGTATGAGTCATTATCGAATTAATATTTTAAAAAGCCTTACCTACGTTTGTATTATATAATGAAAGCATCTATCTATAGTATGTAACATTGTAACCTTCTTTTTTCCGTGTCAAACTAATACGTAACGCAATTTTATTGGAGAAGTAGGTTGTTCAGATTGAGTGACTCTGCAAAAAGGTTTGAAATATCTGACCAACGGAATTTTTAACTTTATTTTTCTACGACCCCCTTAGAAAATGAGAGTGGAATACCAAACAATGTATCTTTTTGTTTCTTATTTTTTTCCCAAATTACAGTTTCAATTTTTTTCTCTAACAAGTTCAAGTATAGATTTTTATTTAAATCAAACACGACTTGCAAAACTAGTAACATAGAAACATAAGAAAATCTTGGAAATACCTCCAAACTTCATTTTGACGAGGTTCATAATTTTTGTTCATTAGCTCTTTTGGAAGAAATGCTGTCAGGAAATGGGTCATCGTCGTAGTAAACGCCAGATGTGCTTGGGGTAACTAATTCCCTATTATTCGCATGCACAATTTTATTTCCAGAAATAATTTTGCTTGGAACTTCACATCTTTTGGATATTAAATCAGCAATGTAGCTTTCAACTACATTTGATATGTGTTCCATCTTCCGAGCTCTTTTAAAGTTAGAAGGTCACCTGCTCCTGCATTTACAAGCAAGTTCTCCGAAAACTATGTCCTGTATAGTAGTATAGTGTTCGATATTTTTTAACTTTAAGAAGCTTGCAATTTTAAACGGACGTAGCACATCTTCCATAAGTATATTGAACGAAAACACGTTTTATGTTCTGCTTTTTTAGACCTCGAAGAGATATATTTTCAGAAAATATTCAATATAGGAATTCCTCCTATAGTTTCATCAGTAAACGTTTCTCTTCATCTTTGTTTTGGAGTCAGGAATATTAGCTACAACTAGATCA
>MU197143.1:1151-11175 GCA_016904865.1 Pissodes strobi
TCAGGCGGAGGAGGTATGGCGGACGGCTCCGGGGATGAGACAGACGAGGTTCATGATAAATGGGCTCGCGAAGAGTCTCGCCAGGGGGCTGTTGTGCCTATCTAGGAAGGAGTGCAAGGCCTTGGTAGGATTCTGCACAGGGCACTGTAGGCTTAGACGGCACCTGACCCTGTTGAGAATTGCAGAGGAGGCGGAGTGTAGATGGAGGATGACGAGACCCCATACCCTCTACTTACGGCCTTCGCATGGGCAAGATTCAGAATCTATGGCATGACGCGATAGACAGATTCAGTGCGTCGTGTTACTCTGAAGGAGATGCTGGCTTTCTTAAGGAGGACCGGCATCCTGGAGGTTCTCTACTGCGAGCTGGAGGCACAACGGGCCCAATTGGTGGCCTAAGTGCAAGGCCCGCTAGGGGCCACCCTTTCTATACTGATACTGATAGTATTATTTTTATTTTGGATTCAAAATAACGACCGTGGAGGTACTTACTACTGCGTTGTCTAAAAGGTAACGCGAAGTGCACCAAGTGTGCATGTTTCGATACTTGGACAACATTGACGGTTTTTTTGGCCATTTGGTCACGGTACCCTCACGGATATATTATAGGCCTTAGCCTTTCGAGGCCTGTGGCACACACATAAAAAAACACACACATACAAGAAAAAGTTAAAAAAATGTAAGCCCCCAAGAAAAAATAAAACAACATGTAAAACACCCAAGGCAGCCAAACATTTTTACAGATTGTATGGAAAAATATCTTTCATACTGTCCACAGTTATTTTATTGTGGAATGCTGATGATTGCCATATTAGCGCAGATAGTGATTACTTTTCGCCTTATTGCGAGAAAAAAACCTGAATTAAAATATTAACATTTTATGCTCTTGTAGTCAAGTTAGGTATAGGCATTTTTTAACTTTTAATTAATATAAATTTGACACAGATGATAAACATATAGAGGATATTTCATAATAGTTATAGAATTTTGGGAAAAACTCCGCTTAAGGAAAGTGATCCAGAGAGAATGCTGGAAAAAAAATTAGTTGCTTACTTTACCGCTAGGGGAACGTGATTTCTGTAGTCATGTAAAAGGGGCAGTTTTCTAGAAAAGTTTTGTATAGAAGTTATTAAAAAGTACTTTTAAAATTATGCAGCTTTTAATAAAGCACTTTCTACTGTAGGACACAAAATAAGGGCAGAACGGAGGTCTACTGATTAAAGTGTCTATAATTTTCGTTTAGAATATCAAACCTCTCGGTTTGATGTATCCGTACATATTAGAGGTATTGCCAAAAGAATAATTATTAAAAATTTAATTGAAGAACAATAATTGTTTTCATAGGGTTAGCTATATAGGTATCCATTTTTATTTAACAATGGCAAATATTTGTTTAATACCTGACTGACTATATCTGTAATAAAATACATTTTCCACCACTGGTTTGAAAATGGTTGAAAATATCAAATATAATAAACTGCTCTTGAAAACTATTCTTATCATAAGCCGGGTCAAATCTGTACCCAGGTACTGTTCACGTCGCGCGGCGTGCGAAAATATGTATATAATGTTTTTATTATTGACTAATTAATAAATTAATCTTATAGTCATTTACACGATGTTTGAAATCTTGAAGGCGGCTTTCCCTGTTTGACGAATTAAAGGTATGATACTTCCCATCAATTTCGATTGTTTGTTTTTAGTGACAATAATTCTAGTATTAAAATGAATCCTCGAACGACAGGCTAGTATAATGTAAAAGTAAGCAGGTATATAATCAAAGTCATTGTAATAAAATTTCACGCAGTCGCAGAAAAAGTATAGTCTGCAACCCGTGTGAAAAGTACTTTTCGCACTCGTGTGACTTATGCCACTTGCCTATGACCTGTGTCCATAAAGTGTCACACGCGTGTGAAACGTGTCATTTAAAGACTTGTTCCACACTATAGTATTAAGAGAATGCTTTCTCTATTCACTTTAGGGTAAACTCCACATGTTCTTAGGATCTTAGGAATAATATTATGTATATCTCGTGTAGAACGTGTGTATTCTGGTGACTGGTGACCTAGGCTACCTCTCGGTCCCAAAATTTGCCCTGTTGAGACTTCTCATCAATTTCGATTATTTGTTTTTAGTGAGAATAATTCTAGTATTGAAAAGAAACCTCAAAAGATACGCAATTTTAATGCAAAAATATGCAGGTATATAATCCAGTCAGTGAAATAAAATTTCACGCAGTCGCAGACAAAGTTTAGTCTGCGACCCGCGTGAAAAGTACTTTTCGCACTCGTGTCACGTATGACACTCGCCTACGATTTGTGCCCATAAAGTGTCACACGCATGTGAAAAGTGTCATTTCAAGACTTGTTGCACAATATAGTATTAAGAAAGTGTTTTCTTTATTCACTTTAGGGTAAACTCTACATGTTCTTAGGATCACAGGAATAATATTATGTATCTCTCTTGTGGAACGCCTGTATTCTGGTGACTGGTGACATAAGGCTACCTCTCGGTTCCAACATTTGCACTCTTTCTGAAAATTTCAACTTACCGCACCAGTTACACAAAACTATTGCATTTAGTAATCGAAACTGGAAAAATTATCCTTGAGAAACCTACTAAATACATTCCCGAAATTATTTTATAACATTATACTTCTTGGAGTTGCGCATATCATTTTAATACAGTTCATAATTATCGTGATATCTATATTTAGCATAGAAAATAGAGCAAGCATAGTAATTAAAAATTGAATTGATCTATATGAAGTCAGTTAGCATTTTTGTCTTATTATACCATTAAAATATCATCACTTAATCATTTCCTTATTCCCTAATATATTTTACAAACGATTGTAATTCGACAGACAGAATCCAATGTTCAGCCTAAAATAACAACCGCCTCTCTATCTTTAGCTCTCTCTTAATATTATTATTTATTTAAGTAAAGTTGACAATATTATGTCACGCTATTAAGGGGATTCATCAGCAGTATTTTTTTTGTTCCCGATTTTCTTCGTTAATATGCATAATAAAGAAAATTAGCCAAGTATAAAACTCGCTTAGAATTACTGAATCTAGGGCAGTACAGTGATAAAAAATTTAATTTCTTAATTTTAGCTTTTAATATATTAGGAGAAAAAAATAACAGAAAAAATAAGTCTGTACGACCCTAGTGGATCATAATCTAGACATATTGATAAAAGAAAAAAAATTTTCGATCAAATAGTTTGTCCATAATCCTGGAATAAAGATTTTGAGACAAAATCGCTGATTCGACACGCCCCCTTGTCGCTCAAACACATGAATTTATTTAGAATTATTTCTTCTGGTAAAAGCTGGCATCGGCGCGAGGCCACGTGGTGTGTGTCTGTTGTTTACAACCTGAGCCGGTCGGGCGATCGCTCGCTGGACGAAACCAGTTTTCAGAAATATAATATTTGGGATTATTATTTATTTTGTAGCCTGTTCTAAATGATATTGTAGCCGCTTCTCAAACTTTCCACAGATATAGGTGGTGCATTAGTGTAACAAAGACCCGTACAGAGATAAAAAAATGTTAAATACAAAAATCGTAAGATATGTTGTGGTAAATATTGTGAAAATATTTTCAATTATACAGGGTGCTTTATAAAATCCTGTCGTTCGTTTTTTGAGTTTTTTTAATGGAATGTATATTATTGCACATTTAGATTCTGCATGAAATTCTATATCTATCCCCAAGTTTTTCGAAATATTGACAGTTGAAAATCGGCCAACTACCATGTTTGACAGGCTGTACAGGGTTATCCAACGAGGACTAGACAAGGCGATTTATTTACTTTCCCTGTAATTTTATAAAAAAAAAAACGAAATAACCATCTTTTTTTCTCCCGCGAATTCGGGTATGTTCAGCAAAAACCAATTGAACTAAAGGTCACTTTGATATATTTTTTAAATGGGATGCCATGTATATTATTGCATATTTGGATTGTGCGAAAAAGGCTAGACTTATTTCATGAATAATGTCTTATACCTATCTCTAACGGTTTTTGAAATATTGACAGTTGGAAATCGACCAATTACCAAGCTTGACAGCTTGTTAAATCTAAACGGCTATAGATAGAACAAAACGGTTTGCACTTTCCTGTTTTGGTTTTTCATAAGCTCTCGTATAACACTAATTTTTTATTTAACCAGAGGTTAAATTTATCCGGGATTTTTTAACATCTGGTTAAATCTAAAGTTAGTGTCATAGCTTATGAAAAACCATTATCGGAAAGTGCAAACCGTTTTGTTCTATCTTTAGCCCTTTAGATTAGTGCTGGCAAAAACCGTGAAAAGTTGAAACCGGTTATTCGGTTTTCTTAAAAACCGGTTTCGGATAAAACCGGATATTCGGATAATAGTGAAAACCGGGTATCCGGATAACCGGTTAATCGGATAGCCGGTTAATCGGATAACCGGTTAATCGGTTAATACACAGTCATCATAGGCTAATCATAACGTATAATTTGTTCTTAAGCATATTTCCATTAGTTCAGTTTCCCTTCCGATTAGGGCACAATCATTAAATTCTAGTGAACCAAATTTACTCCAGTTTTTGGTCGTTATTGAAATAAACCCCAAGGTAATAATTAAATTAAAAATATTGTTTATTACAAATACAATCGATATAAATTCTGAGCAGAAAAAAATATTACAATTTTTTAAAACTTAAATAAATATAAAGGTATTCTATTAAAGGTAGATATTATTTTTCAATCGCCCTCTAAAAGCATTTTTAGATTGATTAGCATTAAATTGCACAACTTTGCCTCCATTTAACCGACCTCGTATGTCTTCTAGTTTCCGAGATCCCAATGATGAGGCTCGAATTTGGGACACCCTGTACAATCTAAACAGGTAAAAATAGAGCAAAATGGTTTGCACCTTTCTATCTCGATTTTTCATAAGCTATCGTTTAACGCTAACTTTGTATTTATTTACCCAGAGGTTAAATTTACCTGTGGTTAAATAAAAAGTTAGTGTCAAACAATAGCTTATGAAAAACCAAGATAGGAAAGTACAAACCATTTTGCTCTATCCTTAGCCGTTTAGAGTTTACAGGCTGTCAAACTTGGTAAATGGCCGATTTTCAACTGTCAATATTTTTGCTGACTTTTGTTCTCTTGATCTTCTAGCGATCAACATTTTTTGACAAATACTACTATTTTTGGAACCAGGTCGCTTTTTTTGTCCCCATATTGATACAAAAACAATAAAACAAAGCACTGATAGAACCAAAACACAATAAATCACAAGTTACAGAACGACCCGCACACTCCAGATTCAAAATTTGAATGATAAAACAAATATTACTGTAGGATTCAAAAAATACGAAGGATAAGATAAACAATCGACTCGCTTCTACCTAGTCTAGACGTAGGTATCGTCTTTACGAAGTTAATTGAAAAAGTTGGGACTCTTAATTTAATGTCGGTATAGTCAGTTCTCAGTTGCCGGCGAGCGCCTACACAAAATAATTAGAAATTATTAAGAGCCCCAACTGTTTCAATTAACTTCGTAAAGACTATAACATAAAATATAAAAAGGTCTTCTAAACACTTTAGGCAGGTTACGAGCCTATATATTTGGAAAAAGGTATCTACATCAATAATTATTACCTATAGATAAATAATGACTATTTTCAAGGAATAATAATAATAAAGGGGAAAATACCTACATGGTGGTCAATTAGTGTGACTGTCCCGTATCTCTCTATTTACAGAGATAAAAAAATGTTAAGTACAAAAAATGTAGGATAATGTCGCATATCGTAAAATATTTTCAATTATACACGGTGCTTCATAAAAACCTGGCATTCGTTTATTGACTTTTTTTAATGGAATGCCCTGCATATTATTGCACATTTAGATGCTACATCAAATTCTAGACACATTTCATGAAAAATGTTCTACACCTATCTCCAATTGTTCTCGAAATATTGACAGTTGAAAATCGGCCATTGGCCAAGATAGAGCAAAATGGTTTGCACCTTTCTATCTCGATTTTTCTTAGTTTGTTTTATTGTTTTTATATCAATATGGGGAAAAAAGCGACCTGATTCCAAAAACAGTAGTATTTGTCAAAAAATTTTGATCGCTAGAAGATCAAGAGAACAAAAGAAGTCAGCAAAATTAATGGCATCAACGTAAGTTTTGTTTTAACAGACTACTAAATACAACAACTTTTGATTTTGTTTGTTGAATAATGTACAGGGTGGCCGCTTTAAGTTGAGCCCATACCTTAACTCGAAATCTATGAGTGTTGCAAAAAAAATTAAAAATACAAAAGATGTTTCTAGTTAAACGATCTTTTATTGTAGTGTTTTAATTGTCACCCTATTTTATACAAGGGGGTCAAATTAAGGAAATTTTTTTAAATAGAATGCGAGAATGCCCTTTTTTACATATTTCTAAATAAACCAGTAAAAGATGAATTCAACGATATGCAGGGTGTCCGAAAATACCGTTAGAATAATTTCAGGAGAGATTCTACATAAGAAAATATAAAATTTTTCTCATATGAACCGGGGTCCGAAAATGCATAGTTTCCCAGATACAGGATGTCAAACTTTAAAAAAATCGTTTTTTTAATTAATATCTTAAATATCCTTTTAACGATTTTGTTGAAATTTAGTAGTGTTATCTGTAATAATAAGGGGCTTATTTAGCCTTAATAAGATTAAATATATACAGTCTAGTGGGGCCCCGGAGGGTATCATACTGAATATTATTGATAAAAGAAATTGTCCGCCCATGACTTAAAAAAAATGCTTTTTTTTGTCGAATTAAACAACTAAAAATACAACATTGAACATTGTCACAAGGGATTTTAGTCAGGGACACTCGGTTCTCGTCCTGGAGCCAATGCAGGACATTTAGTTTATAGACAAACACAGGGGAGCTCGAATCGGAGGGCAACTACAACAGGAGAAAAATAAAGGAACATCCACAAACTACCTTCTATATCTATATGTGCTTAAATATAAGAGTATGTTTTATATTTTGTTTTTAGATTGCTTTATATATTTTATAAACATAGATTCCATTTTCTCATCATTTATTACGCAAGCCATAATATATGAACGAACTATGACACATAGGGAGTAAGCCAAGATTTCCCAATTCTCCATAAAAAAATTTTATCCCTTCCGTATTATGCTTACATTCGAAGCCTACGACATATTATTATGCATTTTTTTTTGTAAATAGGTTTGTATATTAATTCTGCAAATTTCGATGTCTTTTTACGTTATTTAATACATTAAATGCCTTCTTCCAGAAATTGTTGATCCTATATTTGCAAGAGGTCTAAAAATTAGAAACCACATCGAGATAATTAAATATTTTTTAGATGGATTTATATTATAATATGTAGGTATTTTTAGATTATTTGCAAAGACATGATGGTACCATTTCTTATTTGAAATGCACAATTTTTATAATTATATTAAAAACCTATCATTACAAATTTCTTATTTTTCTTTCTTATAAATGACTGACAAATTTCAAGAGAACTGGTTTTTATAAGCATCCGTATCTAAGTTATAAAAGTAAAATCATGAAAAAAAATATGTGTCAGCTTTATAAACACACAACTAAAGTGAAACCTCTGAAAGAAATATTGGAAATTGAGTTTTTATTATTTTTTAAGCTTTTTTCCCCAACTTTTGCTCCCGTTTCAACACTTTTTTTTTTGCTCTTTTTATACATCATTTCTTTTCTTTCCATTTTGCCATCCCCGTCTTGAACTCTTTGCATTTTTTTCGCCTAACTTTTTTATATACTTTTTTCTTATTTCGTTTTATAAGACTTTTATTAACTTTCGGAACAATCTTTTACGTTTTTTTTTTCAATTCTATCAGAATTTTTTTCTCCCCATTTTTGCCATCCCGACCTCGTAGCTGAATACTTTCGCCTGAAACCGCGTGTCTCTAACTTTTCTTTTTTTTTTCTTCGTTTTATAACACTTTTATTAAGTTTCCGAACAATGTTTTACTTTTTTTCCATTTCTTCCCATTCTTTTGGGTTTCCGGGGAGGTGGGGGTGCAACGTGGTTTTTCCCAAACCCCCCCTTAAATTAGAGCCCCGGTCCCACATATGGTCAAGGGTAGCCCCCCCCATGAGGCGCACCTACCACAAAAATTTCAACACAGTAGCTCTTCCCGTTCTCCCGAGAGATTTTGTCATATTTTGCCTGACTGCTGATGCTGTCCGTCTCGAAGCACACGTAATGTGCTTATCGACGGTCCAACGGTGACTGCGACGTGGTCACGTGGCGTAAAATGCAGTGTTGTTTTCGCACAACTTAAATCGAATCGGTGGGCGGTGCCTAGACAGAGAACGAAGAATAGCTTGCCTTTGCTAGAAAGGCACGCCGTCGGAATCTCGTTTCACTGATAAACCCCCTTAAAATATTAAAGCATGGATCATTGATCAGCATTGTAGTATTTACTCATACTTATAACCCAAATAAGGGTACTATTTATACTACGTTCAAATTACTTAGTCTATACTGTGAGCTGTGAGGTTAATAATGTCTATTTGAAGAAGATCAATTTACATGCAAGATCTATTCAAATAAAAGAACTACGAAATAAAACACTTACAGATTGAATTTTCAGTTGCGCCTATGCTAATATATTTGCGAATATTTTTCCAAAATATTTATCCAATAGAGTGTGTTCTCTTGTATGTTTTTCTCATAGGGTGGGTCAAAATCATGAGAAAAAGCTAACGTAGCCCTGCGTATTTCTTCAATAGCAAACATCTAGAATCGAGCAGACTTACAATGTGTTATTGCAATTTCCAATAATAATTTTCGATATGAAAAAGACAAATATTCAAACTGACCGACCGATCTAGGGATTAGAAAACGCGAGAACGTGAAAGTGCATCAGTTTAGTCCAACTGAGTTTATTTTAGCTCAAGGAGATTAAGTATATTCTGAAGAGGCGTTCCGATGGTTGAAAAGAGCATACTTTTATTTATCACTGTATACTAATATTTATATATCTTTCGTAATTTCCGCTATACCTAAGTATATGTCCACAATTATAAACATCAATATCCTATAATTGATTTGATTTATTCTGAGCATTTTGTGTTAGTAAAAAATCAAAGTTCTCTTAATATTTCGAAAGGAGACTATAATTTTAAAATAGAATAAATCGTCGTCTTGAATTTCCCCAAAAAAAAAATTACGTTTTATTAGAAACATAACATATGGAAAATATGAGCTCTCAATAAAAATTTGTGAAAAGTGAGGTGAAAGGGTATATACAGAAACATTATTTTTTCTTCAAACGTCAGTAAATCCGTCATTACTCGACTGTGTAGGCGGCAGTGAAGTTTCGTTTTTCCTCCGCCGGAGCTTTACTTTTCACTTTTCCGCCGGCTGAGGTAAAAGTGTTATCATAGCAACATAGATACAATACAAACAAACATCAAAATAAGCGTCAACAACTCAAGAGTTATTAAACTAAAATTTGTATTTATCACTCAATGTGTGACTGCATTTCTAAAAATCACTAATTTAGGAACAAATTGGTTATTATTTAATCGAACTCACTCAATAACTACTTATCAATACGGAATTAAAAAGCAATCGAAGACGCAATTTTCAAAATATAATTATTTTTGACAGTGTCCACTGACGGCTCTATGTTACATTACTATAGCAACAACCTGAGCCTATTCACCGACACCGCACCGATCTAAGCCGCCTTGCGAACCCACTTATCTTTAATAATAATTATTACGGTACGTGGCAACGTCGCTACCTTTAAAACGTATGCTATGTTTAATAAGCTTAAATGGTGATTAAAATCAAGTTTCCGGTGAATTAATTGTGATTGTTGATGGTGCTGGCTAATTCCCATCTCCAAGTGGCTCCACCAATAAGCAAGCCAAGTGAAAAACACCCGTAAGTTGACTATTTTGCTTTTGCCTTTATTCTCGTAATTTTGAAGATCGCCATTGTTGTCTTCAATTGCCTTGCTT
>JAEQML010081500.1:0-11175 GCA_016904865.1 Pissodes strobi
ACCACACATATTAGCCCTTACAGAAACACAAGTATGTTCTACAACAACAACAGTGAACTACCTCTATCCTGGTTACGACTTACATACCCGATTTAGATATGCCTTTTTGTCCGAAGCGACCTTTCATGTCACCGCGAGGAAACACTCGAACCGAACAACCTTGACGTCATGTGGCTCAAGTTCACCGCCAAGGGATTAACCAAGTTTATATGTTGTCTCTATCGCCCTCCGAGCGATAGAGCCTACCAAAGCTTTTTCTCAACACTAGCTACCACTTTTGATTCAATAGAGGTCGATCACCCCAGTTCAGAAATAATCGTTCTGGGAGACTTCAATGCCCACAACACCAACTGGCTCAAAAATCACAACAAGACCGACAACGAAGGTAGAGAAGCTGAAGCATTTGCCATCAGCTGCGGGCTTACTCAACTTGTAGACGAACCAACTCGAATCTCAGAGAGGGGCGAATTCGCCGCCCTCCTGGATCTTTTTCTGACCACCAATCCTGACCAGTACAAGGTTACAGTTGGTCCGCCATTAGATACCTCCGACCACAAACTTATTACAACGGTTTGTGAATTGCCACTCATACAGAAGGATCCACCATTGCCTCGCAAAATCTGGCATTACAATTCTGCAAACTGGGACGATCTAAGGCAGTTCTACCTAGATTTTCCCTGGCTCGACGTCTGCTTTGCCACTGACGACCCGTCAGACTACTGCGAAGAGATCATGCAAGTAATCTCCTCAGGAATGGAAGCATACATCCCAAATTCCATCAAGTTACCATCAAAAGGAAAGCCCTGGTTCGACAAACGATGCGAAAAAGCTGTAGGAAGGAAACAGCAAGCCTATATGTACTGGCAGCAAAATCAGACCGCTGAAAATCGCAATTATTTTATCGAAGCGAGGAACGAGTGCAAGCGTGTGATGGACGAAACTAAGGACAAACACAATCAAAGGATCAGGAATAAACTTTTGCAATGCCCCAGTGGTTCCAGGAATTTCTGGTCGGTAGCAAAGGCAGTAAATAACAACTTTACAAAAACGTCTCTCCCACCTTTGACGGACGAACGTGGCATCACGGCGACTACAGCCAAGGAAAAAGCAAACATGCTCGCCAAAATATTTTCATCGCACTCTACCTTAGACGTGCCCCAAGGCAAGACTCTCCCCACTATACCGAACATCAACACTACCATGACAGAAGTCAAGTTTTCTCACCGTGATATTCGCAAAATCCTTAAAGAACTAGATACGCACAAGGCATCAGGACCGGACGGAATACCTGCCATCCTGCTAAAGAACTGCGCCAACGAACTAACACCCGTTTTTTCCAGACTTTTTCTCTTTCTTACAGAAATGGGATTTACCCATCCTCTTGGAAAGTCGCTCGAGTGCAACCTATTCCAAAAAAAGGCAAGGAAACCACGCCCTCAAACTATCGCCCAATTGCCTTGCTTCCAATAATCTCCAAAGTCATGGAACGTGTAGTCAACCAGCAACTACTCAAGTACCTCGAGAGCAACAGAATAATCAGCGATAATCAATACGGCTTTCGCAAAGAGAGATCGACAGGAGATATATTGGCCTATGTCACTCATATATGGAGTAGGGCAATTGAAAACTACGGAGAGTCTCGAGCGATTGCGTTGGAAATTTCACAGGCATTCGATAGAGTTTGGCATGACGGACTGCTCAACAAACTGCCGTCCTTGGGACTGCCCGCCTCTCTCTGCAGCTGGCTGCCCAGTTTCCTTAAGAACCGATCCCTGCACGTTGCAGTGGATGGACACATCTCGGACACATTCACCATCAACGCGGGCGTGCATCAGGGCGCGATACTTTCACCAACTCTGTTCCTCATCTATATTAATGACCTGCTGATCGAAACGAATAATCCTGTTTACAGTTTTGCAGATGACAGTACCCTTGTCTCCCACTTTAGATCAAAAAAACCCTTATCAGCGACTGAGACTCATCACCGCAGACAGGAGCAGATTACAGCAATTAAAAAAAAATAAAGCCTTTATTTCCAATAGGTTAAACACCCACTTACAGGAAAATCATAACTTAACAGTAATAAGTACAAAATACAAAGTAGTTATAAAAATAAAATAAAATTAGAAAGAATATAGATGTATATCCAAAGCAAAGACTATGCAGTGCCAGCGTGCATGTATGAGAAATAACAATCATTATACTTAACGTAGTACTTAACGGCTACAATACAGAAAAATTACAGGGGACGGTGTAGATGTATAACAGAGTTGGCTATCTTTGTTAGGGGATCGGTATAAATATCACAAACGTCACAGACCTGATTAAATACGTTACACATTGAGAAAACTGGATTCTGCTTCAGGATGTTGGACCTAGCTGTGCTGAGATAAAAAGTTGGGCTGCGTCTCGCCTCCAAACGTGGCACTAGGAAGTTAATACAACCCAAAAGCAAAGGGCAGTCCACTCCACCACGCAGCAGTCCGAACAAGAAACTAACAAATTGAACAAGTCTTCTTGTTGAGAGAGCTTGCTCATTAAACCGTGTCAGAAGGAGATTATGGTCGATCTGCCCAACCGGGTATACGCCGTCCTCCTTGAATGCTACATATTTTAGGAACCGCCTCTGCACGGACTCAATGCTGTTAATATGACCAATTATAAATTGGATTCCAAACAACCGCTGCGTAGTCGAGCTTAGATCGAACAAACGTGTAATACAAGAGCTTTAGAGTAAATGATTTGGTAAATTGCTTGCTATTTCTAATTATAAAACCAAGCGTTCTGGAGACCGAGGTCACTAATTGTTGTATGTGAGAACCAAAAGTGAACCTGGCATCGAAAACAACGCCAAGGTCACGAACACTCACAGATCTACTCAGCACAGTGCCATCCAGTGAGTAGTCATGCTTTATCAAGTCATTCTTCCTGCTAAAACTGACCAGGTTGCACTTTGAAACATTGAGAGTTAGTTTATTGACCTCACACCAGGTGTTAATAGTGAGCAAGTCAAGCTGAAGCAAGCAATTAATCAAGACCAGGAGAAAGTTCAAACTTGGGGCGACCGAAATTTGGTCCAGTTCAATGCAGCAAAGACCCAAGCAGCAACGTTTACTAAGAGGGCCAATACAGCGGGCCCTGACATCATTATGGCAGGATCGACCATTTCTTCATCCTCGTTAATCGGGCTGCTGGGTGTCTCGGTCAACAGCAATATGTCATGGCATGAACATGTTGCTAACATCGCAAAATCAGCCTCCCAGAAGCTTGGTGCGCTATTTCGCAACAAAAAACTCTATACACCGCAGCAGTTGCTCTTGCTGTACAAAGCGCAAATAAGACCGTGCTTAGAATATTGCTCACATATCTGAGGTGTCGCACCAAAGCATACCCTAAAGCTGCTGGATTCCATTCAGAAGAGGGCTGTGCGTCTCGTCGGCGATCCGGAGTTGACCCGGAATCTGGATAATCTGGAACATCGCAGACATGTGGCCGAGATGTCTCTGTTTTACAGATACTTTCACGCAGATGTTCCCAGGATTTGGCCCGCATAATCCCGCCCTTGGCAACTCCTGTCAGACAGTCGCGACAGACGGCAGGAGCGCACCAGTTCGTCGTACAACTAGAAACACCCAGAACATCGCTTTACCAGAACTCGTTTTTCTGGCGCACTGCATCACTCACTTCCAGGACATCTGTTTCCCACTAATTACAACCAACAAATATTCAAAAACCGTGTCAATCAACATCTTCGCACACACACCGGTCGTCGAGCGCCATAGGATCTCCCTTTAGTGTGTGTGCCACTGCCATAAAAAAAATAAAAAAAAATTACTTGATTTTTAAACGTATTTAGCGAACGTTCAGAAATTGGCAAACCTAATATTGGATTTTCTAATGAACTATGTACAGTTTCCAAATCGCCTGAATTATTTTCATTTGATGGATTGATATGGATATCAGATAATATATTTATTTTCGGAATATTAGATTCAGGAGGTTGAAGGATTTTATCGATAACCGATTGGTCTACTTCAGGGATTTCGTCAGGGTTTTGGAGAAAGCTGTCGATTATTTCGTCTGCGCCTCTACGTAAAAGTTCACATTTGTCGAGCTGTATTTTTAAATTGGCGTCACGCAGTTTTGAGAATACTAATTGCAAATTTTGGATATGTTCTTGCAAGCTAGTACTAAAAACTATTATATCATCCATAAAAACCATACATACTTTATTTTGCAGTTCTTTTAAAACTTCGTCCATAACACGTTGAAAAGTTGACGGCGCGTTCTTCAAGCCAAACGGCATTCTTAAAAATTCGAAATGACCGTTATTTACATTAAAAACTGTTTTTTCAATTGAATTTTCGTCCATCTCAATTTGGTGAAACCCACTGGTCAAATCGAGGGTTGAAAAGTATTGGGGTCTACCGAGCTTATCAAGGATATCGGTATAGGGTAACGATCGTCTATGATTTTTTTGTTAATATTACGAAAATTGCACACTACTCTCCATTTTTGCTGACCGGATGCGTCCAGTTTTTTCGGAACGATCCATATCGGCGATGACCATGGACTTGAACAGGGTCGTATTATTCCCTTTTCGAACATATCGTTAATTTAAATTTGAACTTCATTTTTATGACAATTGGGTAACGATAAGTTTTCGACGTAAAAGTTAACTTATCTCCTAGTTTAAAGAAGATGTCTGAAAATTGTCTGCATAGCTTTGGGATGGAAGATTTTTCTTCGAAATTCATTTGATCTTGAGTGTAATTTTTCGTATGTTTGTTTGGATTAAAGAAATTACCATAAAGTTTCAAAATTGTCGAATTCGCTTACATATGCCATAGCATCTTCGAATGATACTGGTTGTTTAAGATGCATATTATTTTTAAGCGTACCAGTACAACCTGCAATAAATGTATTCAATGCGGTTTTTTCATAATAATTAATATGACACAATTTTTCATTAGCATTAAGGTTAGGATCATTACAGATTCTTTGAACAACATTACTTCTAATTAACTGTAGTCTACTACCAAAATCACTTAAATGTTCGCCTTTGCAGGGTCTTGTTCTTGTTAATTCCTGAACTAAGCAATGAAGGTTCCTGCGATCAGAAAAACATTGCAATAAAGCTATTTTTAGGGTATCGCAATTTTGTAATTCGGCTTGATTGCCAACCATAGTTTCGGCTCGGCCAGTTAACTTTTCTTGAATACAATCATAAATATGCTGATTTAAATCGCTATCATTAAATGCCATATATTGATTAACAAGATCGTCACATCTTTTAATGAATTTATTTAACGTATCACTATTACCATCATATGGTTTAATTATATCTAATTTACTTCTAAATAAATCCCAATTAACTTTGGGTAGATCATCTTTATTAGGAGCCATTTTATTTAGCCAATTGAAACTTTCTAAGCCAGAAATTTGGCCACTTTCAATATCAGAAATATCAGATAAACACTCTGCTATTTCTTTTAAATTAAACATACAGTGTATATATATTTTTTTTCAAAAACTAACCTATTTGTCTGCGATAGACTGATATGCTCAATGCACAACCTAACTATCTTTTCTAAAATCCTTATTCAGAGGGTTTAGGAAAGACGAAAAGAAAAAAAAGCACTTACAGATTCAAAACACTCGTTTGTCTGACTCTTCTTGTCCTTTTCCGATTCTTGCTGCTTGCTGCCTGGCTGTCAGTCTCTCGAAGTTCCTTCGTTGAACGTAGATTTTTTTGGAGATAGCGCGAAAAGGTTGAAACCCATGCCACGATTTTTCACCGATCGATTCGATTAAACCGTTGCCGCACTATCCTACCGACTGCGCCACTTATGTTCTTTGAAGAAGAAACCGATTTTTTAAAAACAATTATATTTCTAAATACGTCTTTACAGTACAAGCTTTAAGCAGAGAATAATTGCGTTAACAATGATTTGAAACGACTTGATACATAATAGCAAAGCAGATAAAGCAGTTTCTTGGAAGCTTCTGGTATCGTCAGCAACTTCTGTACACATAACTCTCGTGTGTGTTGTGTGATTAGAGTTCCTATGAATGTTTTAGAGGAGCAGTTGATAAAGACAGAAGAGGCCCCAGTCATATCCGATCTTCGCTAGGATTGGAATCCGAGACATTATAAAACCTACCCAATTTAGTACTTATCTAACTGTTATGTAAAATGGAATAATTTATCTAAAATGCGTGAGTTCTTTTTTGCGTTAATACATCATTATATTCCTGGCTGTAGCAAATAGAAAATTTAAAAATTATTTCAACATGATGCATTTAAATACAATTCAGTAAGGTCTGTCTATTGCTACATTAAATTTGTATTACAGGTCAAAATGTGATCTCAGTTGATATCAAATGAAAAATCACTTACGTCAGCATAAATCATATATCAAATCTATATTACCGTCAGCGATATTTTTATATTACCTGCTATAGTTTTGACAAATGTATTATAGCCTGATGACGTTAATCACAGGAAAACTTCTGTTTTCATATTTATAGTCTTTTATGAATATAAAAGTAAAAAAAATCGTCATTTTTACTGGTATTAAAGTGTATTAAATTTTAACTCCATATAGCAGGACAATTTTACCTATTCATGTATTTACTGGCATTAACTTCGAATAAAAATTGTATTATGGGAATTATAATCTTCTAGTATAAAAGCAGATATGCTTTTGAGGAAATATAAAATAGTCAGTGTTCTCAGAATGCATCTCAAATTCTCTAGAAAATTACCGTCGCCGTCGGCAAAAATAAATATGAATAAATTCATGACATGGATATTTTAACATATTTCCCTTCAATTCTTTCTTTCTCAATGGTTTAGTTAAATACAACCCGTGCATAAAATTTGCCTTTGGTTCAATTTCAATAAATCTGCTCCTTGACTTTACGTCTCGATAATAGAATTCGTGCAGATGATTTATATTGACAAAAAAATCGTTCCTTGTGAGTCATAGAGGAGGTTAAGGTACCAGGGCAAAAGGGGGTACCAACGATTATCGTGATTAATCGGTGGAATAGCTCTAGTCGGTAAATCCCAAAAACCAGGAAGTTTGGGAACGAAAAGGTTTATTTTAATTGGCAGAAAGTGGTCCAAAAAGTGTAAGTTTCCCATGAGAATGGTGCGGCGTTGATCAATTGTATAAGGTTCGAATCGAAACATAATCCAGATGTTGAAAGAGTAGTATAATAACATGACGATAAAATTGTCTGAAAAATGTTTGTAGCTCCTTATTACTAATTCCAGTATTCTCGATATAGCAGCGACCACATTTGCGGAATTCTTCCATTCAGTGTAATATCGAGATTCGTAACGGCCACTGAACATTTCCATCAATTGAGTACTCGGTAGTAGGTTGCAACACTGAATTATTTGTTGAAGGTCAAACTGAACCTGTTAAATATACACCACTGGCAGACAATATGAATATTTTGCTGCAGTCGAACATAGTCCAGCCATCATTAGCAGAATAAGTTGATCAATCTGATCAAAAGCTGTTTGGAAGTTTGTATAGAAGGCATTTACTTGTTCTCTGTCTTTGAGCGGGCTGGAAACAAACTGGAAGAACCCGTGCTGCTTCCAAGAGAGCGATTTTCAATTTTATACAACATAATCTTGAATATTGTGTTGTTATTGCACCAAATAGGCAATGATCGATAACACATCCCAACAAACATTTTTGGATGCAAAATAGCCGTCAGATTTCATCTATCAGATCTACCCTTTGAGATGCGCTACAACGGCCTATTTTGGAATAAAATCATCTTAGTTTTTAACTCACGTATATTTCACGTTATTACTATTACCACAGAATATTCGTTATATTAGGTTTCTTCGGTGTTGTTACTCTCTGGTCACGAGGCTGAGGTTTGTAAGTTTAAAATTAGCACAGGCGTACTTAACTTACGGGACGCCGAGCAGACTATTTACTACATGCAGTTTTGGTAGGTTTTTGCAACTGTACCAAGGTGAAGACTGGGGAAAATCTTGAATAACCCAACCAAAATTGATACTGACTTTCCGCAAATTTGAAAAAGAAAAATAAAATGAAGTGGTTTATAAGAAGATTTAGAGTATCTGTGAAAAATATATGTTCTTAACGTAACCTGAGAGAGGACTTTGCAAATAGTCTAGATTTTGTAACATATTACAATAAATATCGTACAAGTTACTGAAATGTTATAAAAATGGCTAAGCAAAAATATTTCTCTAATGGAATTTTAAATATTAGCAAGAAACAGAAGCAGGGATTGATGATTATTAACGATCTAAATGGAATGGAAACTAAAGGTGATGTAAATCCTGCCCTTAAATCCAGACTATCAAAATCTGTTTTGTTGATCTATTGCTAATAACCTTTCAAAGCTCATCACTCCAAAAAAGTCACTTTAAATTACTTAACAAATGGAAATTAAGTTAAGCTTTTGAAACATTTGCTTTTATAAGGCAAATATTTTCTAAATTAGGGATATTTTTGGTACAATAAAGAATAAGAGTGCACTTGAATATTTCTTCTTCTTGAAGCTTCCAGATCGAGGTCTGCAGATTTTGACTGAAGCTAATGGTTGTATCTTATTATGGGAAGTTTTTCTACCTATTCAAATTTTGCAACGATTATATCAATTTACAAAGCGGGCAATAGTAAAGATCCAACTTAATACAACCAATTTTGTTAATACCAACACTGGACCAGATGGTTGGAAAGCTTGAGAAGAAATGCGTTATTGCCTTTATGGAGATGCATAGTTTGCTCACTGATGTACAGTTTGGGTTTTTGGCATCTGGGGTCCCCAAAGATGTTATACTTGCTTTTCTGAGGGATAGCCAGTTTATTATATCATATAACTAAATTGAATCGAATAGGCGCTAAATGGAAGCGAAGAATATATAAATATAAATCGGCACGAATTGCATCAAAAGATATGAATTAGTGTATAGTAAGTATCCGAGTTTTCTTTAAAAGTCCTAATTATTATATAGTTCCAGTGTATCACTCACCAAGCCCTAACATTGCCGACTTTCTGGAACTCTCAATCAAGCAATATTCACTGAAGGAAAGCAATCGGAAGAACTATTGAAGATTTTTCTTTAGCGTTGTAGCGTTGTAAACGTTACAAAATCCAGAAGTGCGATTTCTTGCCTTTTCCTCATCGATCTGTGTTGTAGATACTCTTGTTATCTTACTTCCGAGTGCAACTTACCAGTACCGATGAATGCTGCTCCGAGTTGTTTGAAGCGATGACTCCGTTTAGGGCCCTCTCTTGACGTATGTCGTATATATACCTTTTTGCGAATTGACGAACCCCTTCTCGTCTTAATATCTAAAACTATTCTTGCTATTTCTGAGCATCAGGTCTAAATACCGTCTGACTGTGCCGTGAGGTAAATTGACAAATATACTGATATGTGTATTATCTAAAATTCTCGGCCGTATTGCTTAATAAAGATGTTAGATGGTTAGTGTGGTTACCCATCCTATAAAAAAAAGGTTTGCTACATGTTAGTGTGGCTATATTGAATGGTTAAAACTATTTATAGTTTAAGCAGGGACCTTCCGTGTGACAGAATTTCCTCCATTGAGACTGAACGTCCTTCAGCATACCAACCTAGATAGTTTTCTGGTTCTATTTTGCCAGATAGAAGCCTTTTGTCGAGGCGGTACAACCATAGTAGAAGCAAAGCTTCGGTGGAAACGCCGGTGGATCCCAAGTCTGCAAAAATCTACTATAAACAAGTAAGCCCTACCCTTTTTTAAATTTTATTTCAAATTTACTGTCAAGGATTGTAAGTAGATGATGACCTTCTATTGTTTCAATTACTGTTCTTTACCGTTTAATTATGAGCAATTATTACTTATTATCTTCCTTATAGCGTATGATATTGTCTTGTCTATCAAATACCTCGCTATTAGGACCGTTATTAGTGGACTTAACCTTTTTGTACTGCGTGCATTTGCCTAATACGACGCTCTTACTATACACCACATAATTACTTACCGTATTTGTTTTATTAACTTACTGTTAAACGACTCTAGGTCGTCTGTTATCTTATATCATACCTATTACCATTGAAGATATTTTCTGATTAACAAACTTGCCGTTAAAAGACTGAAGGTCGTCTATTTTCTTATATCATACATATTACCGTTACTTATCATTTTGTTTAAAGAACTAACCGTTAAACGATTGTAGATAGTCGATTTTCTTATATCGTACCTATTACGGTTGCTGATAGTTTTTGTTTAACCCTACGGCTGGCACGCCTTTGAAAATTACGTGAGCGGGCGCGTTGCGGTACTGAATGCCGTACGTATAAAAAAAGTATAAAGCTAAAATCTATTTATTATCTGCAATTTATTCAGTAATAAAGGATATTACACATATTTATAGTAAAATATTTTAAATATAAAATAGAAATATCAACTCAAGAACGAGAAAAAATTCGATTATCGATTGATTTTGTTTATGTTCTTTTTTTTAATTTTTTGAAACATATTTTCATACCTTTCAGTTTATTTTTGTAGGAAGTCATTCAAAATATCAGGGGGTAGAAGTGTTTCGAGATTAGCAGTTGTTTGTGTAATTATTTCTTGTAGTTTAACCAACCTTTTAGTTGTGTCAGTTATTAATAAATTTAACGTACCCTGTACAAATTTTTTTGCGATGCATTCCGTAAATCTCCGCTCAAGGTTTACACAATTAAAAACTATATGGTTAGTTTTAATATTTAAAAAAACAGGCGTTAGATCGTCGTTTTTGCATCTTAAAAGAAAAATTCTTCTATTTTTCTGCTTACATTGCTGCAAACATGTTTTAGAATATAAATTCATTTGTATTCCAGCGGCTCTTTCAAAATTCTCTAAGATGTTATGATGTGAAAGCATATTTTCACCCATGCTTATATATATTGTTTTGGATTTATTTTTTCTTGGACTTAAATGTATATATCTTTTTCGATTTGTTTTCTTGGGTTTTCGGGTCCATATCAAAGACGATACACAAAAATAAGAATGACACGACAAATGCAACTAATTGGATCGAAAACCTCACAGATGTTGCAATTCCAGATTGTGTTAATGAAATCCTTAGCCTGGGGCCTAATTTTGCGATACCTTTAGAAAGACCAGAAGATATACCCAT
>MU197144.1:656-11174 GCA_016904865.1 Pissodes strobi
CCCCCCCCCCCCCCCCCCCGTTTAAAAATCTGCTCTAGTTTTCCTTTTGTGGGTGTGCAATTTTTTTTTTCGATGTGCAAAATTGTGCAAAATCATTGTTTATTTATTTTTGAAATTTGTTGAATACGGGGGGCAAACCTGACCGACCCTTCTGTTTCACTATTTGAATTTCGCACCTGTTATTCGAATTGGCTAAGGCTCGGCCCACGTTCTTAATAGAGAGATGGACATTTCAGAGGCTAATCAAATCTAGAGATACGAGGCAAGATCTGGTAACGTTGCATAAATATCGTTTGAACTATCTGAGAATTTGCTGTGTTATTTAAGCATTATTATAATCTGGAGTTAAATTAAAATTTACTTACATATGCCATTTTTCCAGAGTAGGTTACCGCATGCATGGATCCATTTATTTATTTATTTTATATATTTTATCAATTTAGATGAGGATATCCGCCTCATAAACACCAGCGGCGTTGCCGCATATAGCCATTTATCCTAGATTTGATATGAAAATAACAAGTGAGCTACTCTTAGGATCCTAGCAGCTCGGAAAATGCCGCCCTCTAATTAGTACCGTCAGGAACAACTCTCAAAAAAACAAACAAATATAAAAATTACATGCTTAAAACGTCAACTTGTTTATATAATTATTACTTGATTTTTTATTTTGTTTTTTAGAAAACGCTGAAGCAGGACTGACGGATCAGAAACTCTGGCACTTCGAAGTGGCCTCTATATGCATAACGACCATCGTCATGGTTGCGGTCGTTCTCTACGTCATAGCGATCAAAACCAAGGCGAAGATCACCCTCAGAGACAAAGACGAACTACACCAAGTAACACGTTGTTGACCTAGTGCCGAATTAATTAATGTACCATATTTATTTTAGAATTTACGGGAGAACCAAAGACTTTTTAGTGACTGCTTTAAGCGTTAATGATATTGGATGGAGCCTTCTTTTAGGATGTTCCTAAATATATCATTTATATATCGCGAGTCGCTGTTCAGAGATTTTTCGAGATTCGGTAAAGTTCTCGAGAAGCGGCAACGTCGTGGCAAAGAAATGATGGGCAGTATTGGATTGGATTCTCCGTTTCAACTGACGGGCAGTTTATATTGTAAATGTACTAGGATAATGTATACGCCTTTATCATTGTGATTTAACATATATCGGTAATTTATTTTAAAGATTTGAGTCGATTGGCTTGTCATAAGGGAGGCGAAATGCAATGGTTGCGTGCAGCTTAAGCCTTAGAAATCCTTAAACCGACTATATTTGAATCATAAATGCTTTTAAAAATGTATCGATACTTGAGTATTAAAAGCATCATTGCATCCAAAACTGGCTCCTCCATTTTGTTTTGATGGGGCATCGATGAAGCACCATAAGGCAAACGTATCGTATAACCATATTTCAGAAAAATGGTTTGAACGGAGTAGTCGCCAAGGCCGTAGCTAAGCCTTATCATACATTTTTTGAAGCCATGTGGGGTTAGGAAGTTTGAACCCCCCCCCTTTTATCTACGGCCGTGGTAGTAGCCATATTTATACCGAAAGACGTGAAACATCACGCCTTTTTTTAACAGATTTTCTTCAATTTTATTTTAAGGGTCTGTTTGCAGAATCCACTGATCGACGTTCACGAAAGATCAATTAGACAGAAGTCTAATTTAAGAAAAATACATTGTTCAATATATTTCAATCCTTTAGCAGTAGTGTTAGATGCAGGACAGTTAATCTATTACTAAAACAGTAGACCTGGCAACACTGTCTGATGATATTATTGACTTTTAGGAAGCATGTTCAAGGGTAAAAAGGAATTTCCTCTACCTGCTGTCAGTCTTAGAGAAATCGATATTATATCATAATATGATAAATAGAGTTGCCAATACTAACAGTTCACTAATTTCATGGTAAACCAACAGAATTTATTCACGCTGCCGAAAAGGTCGTAATTCTCGACATTTAATCTGATATCGACATTAACAATATCGATTGATAGTGTAATTTCTATAGGAAACGACAGTGGCGCCTTTTCACGTCCATAGACCCTTGCTATTATAGATACTGTTAGCCTAGTCTTTCTTTATATACTTGTAATAGACAAGAATGAACTTTCGAAAAGAGCTCCAGGCGATACTAATAGCGGAACATATATTCCTTTTTAACCAGTACAATTTTTTACGAGAGTATAGACGCCCTAGTCGGTGCCTATGTTGTCAAGTTTCACGTCACAAATTATCCGTGAGGTACTTTGTGACGCATCAAGTAGGGCCGTGTATCTTCAAAGTACCGGGGGCACCACCATCATAAACTAACCCAAACTAATCCAAGTCATGTCCAAAATTGATTTTTTTTAGTCTTGCCTTCTGGAACTGAAAAAAAAGTGCCTCACCTTAATATGCACACAACTGAAGTAAAACTTCTGAAAAAAAAATATAAGGAATTGAGTTTTAATTTTTTTAAAGCTTTTCTTTTCTCCACTTTTGTCCCTGGTTTCGACCCTTTTTTTCCTTCTTTTAATTGTTTTTTCGTGAAAAACGCGTTTCTCCAACTTTTTTATCATTATTATTTTTTTTATTTCGTTTTATAATACTCTTATTAACTTTCCCAACAATTTTTTCCTTATTTGATTTTGTAAAACTTTTAATAACTTTCCGAACAATCTTTTGTTTTATTTTCTTTATTATTTTTTTTTCTAATTTTGACTCATCATATTTTTGTTAACTTTCCAAACGTTTTTTATATTTTTCCCATTTTTCAAAAATTTTTTGTTTTTTATAAAACATTTTTTTTCTTCCCATCTTTTCCATTCCCAACCTCGTATCTGAATTCCTTCGTTTTTTTTTCGCCGAAAACCGCGTTTCTCAAACTTTTTTTGTTTTATCTCTTCCTTTATTTAATTTTATAATACTCTACTAACTTTCCCAACATTTTTTTTTTCTTTTTTTTTTCTTACTTTGTTTTACAATACTTTCATTAACTTTCCAAACATTTTTAAACGCATTTTTTCAAATTTTCCCATTTTTTCAAAAAATTTTGTTTTTTATAAAGCATTTTTTTCTACTCATTTTTTCCATTCTCGACCTCGTATCTAAACTCCTTCGCCTTTTTTTCGCCGAAAACCGTGTTTCTCTAACTTTTTTTTTAATATCTGTTTTTTCTTATTTCGTTTTATAATACTTTTATTAACTTTCCAAACAATTTTTTACGTTTTTTTTTTTAATTTTTTTCCAATATTTTCGAAAATGTTTGTTTATTCGGGGTGGTAAGCAGGAGCATAATTCGCCCCCCCCCCCCTGATGACCCCGCAGAAACGGGGTAATGGTTGTCAGATTTTCGATCCGAGGCCCCGTTGCAGAGATATCGGCATAAAACAGTTTTTCCCCAAAATCTCCCCTTAAATTAGAGCCCCGGTCCCCCTATAGGTCAAAGGTAGCCCCCCATGAGGCGCCACTTACCGTAGCTCCTCCCGTTCGCCTAAAATTATTAATTTATAGGAAACGATAGTGGCGCCTTTTCATGTCTCTAGACCCTTGCTATTATAGATGCTTATAGCCTAGTCTTTCTTTACATGCTTGTAATAGACAAGGATGAACTTTCGAATAGGGTTCCAGGCGGTACTAATAGCGGAACATATATTTCTTTTTTATCAGTAAAATTTTGAACGTGAGTATAAACGCCCTAGTTCGTGCCAACGTTGTCAAGTTTCACGTCACAAATTATCCGTGAGGTACTTTGTGACGCATCAAGTAGGGCCGTGTATCTTCAAAGTACCGGGGGCACCCATCATAAACTAACCCAAACTAATCCAAGGCATGTCCAAAACTGATTTTTTTTAGTCTTGCCTTCAGGAACTGAAAAACAACTTATGTGCCTCACCTTTATATGCACACAACTGAAGTAAAACTTGAAACAAAGCTTTTTTCTTCCACTTTTGTCCCTGGTTTCGACACTTTTTTCTTTTTTTTTCCTTTTTTTAATTTTTTTTCGTTGAAATCCGCGTTTCTCCAACTTTTTTTTATTATTATTTTTTTTATTTCGTTTTATAATACTCTTATTAACTTTCCCAACAATTTTTTCTTTTTTTCCTTATTTGATTTTATAATACTTTAAATAACTTTCCGAACAATCGTTTGTTTTTGTTTTATTTTCTTTATTATTTTTTTTCTTATTTTGTCTCATCATGTTTTTGTTAACTTTTCAAATATTTTTAAACGTTCTTTTTAATTTTTTCCCATTTTTTCAAAAAATTTTAATTTTTTTATAAATAAGTTCTTTTCTTCCCATTTTTTCCATTCCCAACCTCGTATCTGAATTCCTTCGTTTTTTTTTCGCCGAAAGCCGCGTTTCTCAAACTTTTTTTGTTTTATTTTTTCCTTTATTTCGTTTTATAATACTCTACTAACTTTCCCAACTATTTTTCTTTTTTTTTTTTTTTTTTCTTACTTTGCTTTATAATACTTTCATTAACTTTCCAAACATTTTTAAACGTATTTTTTCAAATTTTTCCATTTTTTCAAAAATTTTTGTTTTCTTATAAAGCATTTTTTTCTACCCATTTTTTCCATTCTCGACCTCGTATCTGAACTCCTTCGCCTTTTTTTCGCCGAAAACCGCGTTTCTCTAACTTTTTTTTAATATTTGTTTTTTCTTATTTCGTTTTATAATACTTTTATTAACTTTCCATACAATTTTTTTACGTTTTTTTTTTAATTTTTTCCAATATTTTCGAAAATGTTTGGGTATTCGGGGTGGCAAGGGGGAGCATAATTCACCCCCCTCCCCCCCCCACTGAAGACCCCGCAAGAACGGGGTAATGCTTGTCAGATTTTCAATCCGAGGCCCCGTTGCAGAGATATCGGCAAAAAACAGTTTTTCCCCAAAATCTCCCCTTAAATTAGAGCCCCGGTTCCCCCTTTAGGTCAAAGGTAACCCCCCATGAGGCGCACTTACCGTAGCTCCTCCCGTTCTCCCGAAATTATTAATTTTAGCTTTTTTTCTCCTCCCTCTCCTGACCGAACGGGGGGGGGGGGGGGAGGGTTACGGGGTCCAGTTTTCGTCCAGGATCCTTATTTTACCCTGGCTACATGTCCTGCAAATTTCAACCCTCTAGCTATACTGGAACATGCTTAATTAAAGGGGCGTTTCATTTTCATAAGCATTTTTTCTGACTTTACCCTCGCTAAAGAAGTTTCGCTTCAAAAAAACCGCTACGGCAACAAATACTCGATATATTTTAAATCTAAACTTATGTTTAATCGGTAAACACCGGTAAGATATTAGCTTAGACGGCACATTTGGCAACCTTGATACGGACGAGATGATCTATCATTTCCTTAATTTTGATGCTATCTGTCAGTAGCAAGTGAGTTTCATCAGAACACTTGAAAATACAAAAGATACCTCAAAAAATACAAAAAAGTCCCCAAAACGAGGACAAAACATACAAAAAACTTTCTAAAACGAATGAAAACCTGGCGTCGAAACACGTGAACTATTAATTTAATATTTCTACTCGTTTTGTTAGTTTCAGCAATAATTTTTCACGTCATTTAGTGCCTCATCTACGTCACATAATTTAGTGTTACGTCAACATCAAATGTCAATGTCACATAATTAAGTGTCATATGTCAGCGTCAAATCATTTGCTATTAAAATGATGTTAAGACGGCGTCTTTTCTTCTACTTCTTCTAATGCGTATCCACCAATGGTTGTTTGCGATAACATTTTCCATTGCTTCTTTATTCCTTGTGGTGTGTATCAACGATTGTATATCGCGTAGCCCTGTCCACTGTCTGATATTTCGCACGTTGTCTGTTGACACGTCTTAGAACTTCTTGGTTTGTTAATCTAGCCGTCCAAGTTATCTTCATGATTCTGCGATGCAGCCACATCTCGAAAGCCTCTAATTTGTTAATTGCAGTCGCCTTCAATGTCCAACCCTCCATTCCGTAGAGAAGCACCGACCAAATGTAGCATTTAATGAATCTGAGTCTCAGGTTAAGGTCAAAATAGAAACAGGCAAGCACTCTTCAAAACCTCAAGAATGCCTGTCGAGCTTGTTCAATGCGACATTTTATTTCCCTGTCTGATGTGCAGTCTTCGAAAAGCCAGATGCCCAAGTAGTTAAATTTGTCTACTCTTTCTATGGACCCTGCGTTAAATGTTATGGTGGAGTTTTCAAACGTATTTAGGTTTCTAGAGATAATCATAAACTTTGTTTTTTTGATGTTGATATTTAAGCTCATTGATTTGCTCTGTTCTCCTATCTTGCTGACCAGTTGTTGTAGGTCGTGTATGTTATCAGCGATTAAGACCGTATCGTCAGCATAGCGGATATTGTTAATCCACACTCCATTAATTTGGACCCCATTTCCACGTCTTCCAAAGCCTCTTGGAATATTGCTTTCGAATATAAGTTGAATAGGAGTGGAGACAGCACACATCCCTGTCGTACCCCCCTTCTAATCTGTATGGCGTTGGACATATTATTGCCTAATCTGATTTGCGCTGTTTGGTTCCAATATAGGTTTTCAATGCATCTAATGTCCTTTTGGTCTATATCAAGCCTATTGAGGAGCATAGACACACATCCTTTCTCTGATCATAGCAATTTTGGACAAGTACTTGTGTTGCAATTATCGCTTCTCGTGTACCTAACCCCTGTCTAAACCTAAACTGCGAGTCGCCTCTTTCACATTTCTTGTAAATTCTCTGGTGTATGATTTTAAGGAATATTTTTAAAGCGTGGCTCATCAGGCTCATAAGTCTATGATTTTCACATCTTCTTGCATTGGTCTTCTTAGGTAGAGGGATGAAAGTAGAGCACAACAACTGTTTGGGGTAGTGACCTGTCTCATATATAGTGTTCAATGCATTATGTAGTGCTGTGATACCTCTTTTATCTAGGAGTTTACGTATTTCTGAAGGAATTTCATCTGGGCCAGCCGCTTTGTTATTTTTTGAATTACGTATGGCGTTTTCAATCTCGTCCTTAGTGATCGATGGGCAGGTTAGGAGTTCTTCAATATACCTTTCCCAGATGTTGTTCTTTTCTTTGCTGTCGAGGACTATCTAGTTGTTATTATTTACTGTTACAGTTGATCTCATTTTTTTATATATGCCAGCAGTCTCCTTCAGCTTTTTGTGCAGATTAAAATCGTCGTGTTGATTTTGCAGCTGTTCTATTTCTGAGCATTCACGTTTAAGCCATTCGTGTTTTGCTATTTTAATCTTTGATCTTATTAGTCTTTAAATTTCTTTGTACATGCTGCTGTCCGTCTTGTTCTTGTGCTTTCGACGTTCATCCATTAGCAACAAAATCTCATCCGTAATCCATTTTTGATTTTGTCTTAATCTGTTTTGCATTGAGCTTGTTGCAATGTCCATTATCTTTGTCCAAGATTGCGTCGGATCTTCTCAAATATTCGATGTTATTGTTTGAATTTGTGTGTTTATTTCATTACACATCTCGGATTTTATTATTGGATCCCTCAATTTTTCTAACGCCACCCTTTTGTGGTTGACTTTTTTTGACTTGACAAGAAAATTTTCAAGACGGTCACCAACAACACATGGTCAGAAGGTACATCCGCCCCAGGGTATGTGACGGTCCTCCTGATGGTTGAGCTGAACCTCTGGTTAATTAGGATGAAATTTATTTGGTTTCGCACCAAATTATATAGTCGGTTCGCTGGGGACTTCCATGTATAAAGTCGGCGAGGGTGTAGTTGAAACCATGTACTTGTTATTTTCATGGTTTCCTCTTGACAGAATTGCAAAAGTTGATCACCCCTCTGGTTCCTTTCTCCAATACCATATGATCCGACCAACTCCTCAACTCTGCCCTTACCTATTTTGGCATTGAAGTCACCCATAATTATGTTGATGACGTGCTTTTTAGTCAATTTAAGCAATTCCCTAAATTTTTTTTTCCGCATCGTGGTCCGGGGAATTCGCAGTTCGTGCATATACCTGTATTATATTAAGATAGCTTAGCTTGGTTCTGAACTTCAATAAAGCAGTACGGTCCGAGTATGGGACAAAGTCCACGACAGATTTCAATAGTTCTTTAGTTATAACGATTCCTGCACCCTTCCTATCTCTTGGATCTTCATTACCAGAGTAGAAGAATACTCCGTTATCCACATTGCTCTCTCCCACACCAGGCCACCAGGTCTCAGCAACGCCCAGGACATCTAGTTCAAGTCTGTTCTCGTGTGAGGTTTGTCAGTTTCCCAGCCTCAAATAGGCTTCTTACATTCCATGTTCCTATCTTCGATGGTTTTCTTAGGTTTGTTCTTATATTTGTTACATTCGGGTATTTTATTTCCCCAGTACTCTCTATATCTAGAGAACCTGCCCCAATCCACACGTGGGGAGGCGCCCGATAGGAGATCTAGCAACACCCACGGCGTCTTTTATTTTCATATTAAATCATGGCCTCACATCCAACTCTATATATAATATCTTGTTAATAATTATAATGAAATGAAATATGAAATCCACTTTTTGTGACGTAAATGTGACATTGAATGACGTAAACAATGTTTTAAAATAAAGCCCTAGACACCGTATTTGTCTCCTCGAGACATTGACTGCTATAAATGGAAGGCCAAAGAAGTCGAGAACCGCTAAGACACTTTTACAGGATAATTTTTTGTTCGTTAAATTTCATAATTTCAAAATAATAAAGATTCTAAAGAAAAGAATAAGAGCAATTTACCGCTGCCATTTCAACATCTGCTTTGAAAAACACCGACGCTCCGCCCACTTCATAATGCAAGAGAAAGGCACTAGTTAACTGGCCATAGCGTTCACCTTTGGTGAGTCAACAATTATTTATATCTGGTTTTTCATGGAAGTGACGGTTAATAATATTTAAAATAAAAAGAGATTTCTGAAATCAGTACTTTAGAAAAAATGGAGATAAGAAAATTCGAGGCAACAAAAAAGTGGGAATACTGAAGATATATGTACTTGCTTATATGGTATTGCCCTCGCTTCTCATAAACTTTGAGAAATTAATTAATATATTCAGAGTGAGTATGTTAGGTAGCATTTTAATCTATTTTGGGATATATTCTTATTCCCTTACCTTATCGGAAGTAATTGCACAAGTGCACCAAAATTACCGATAATTTTGCATGACAGCGTGTTGTCTAAAAACTGCATGAGTTCATTTTCATATTTTGGAGAAAGAGCCCGACACCGAAGGTGGAGGGCTCTTTTTGCAAAATATGAAAATGACCGAATGCAGTTTTTCTAAGACAACACGCTCGAATGCAAAATTTTCTGGTTATTTTGATGCACGAGTGTAATTCGGGGGAATATTTCCCGAATTAGGACATGGTTTTAAAAAAATACATTTTTATTCTTTTTTTAATACAAAAACGTACATGTAACTGTAAACAAAGTACAGAGATGCAAAAAAAACGATTTTTTTTAAATCCGAAACGAGACATTTTTAATAATACCTATATATTCACTAGACTTTGACGTTATTTATAAATTGTCGCTGTCAAATTTTCAATGGAATTACCATAGATACGTACGATGCAATTATCGCTGTGCTCTTTCGGTTTCTACAGTGCAATTACCGCTGTAATTTTCCGAGAATTGCACTCCTCTAATGGGATTTTTTATACATGAGGGAAATATTCATTCAAATAAACCTTTTAAGGTTCTCTGTATACGCTTAACCCAACCATTGCTTTTCTCTCAATACTTTATTAATTTTTTACGAATTTTTCTTCGCATGATACATATTATCGCTTGCATTAAACAATATCGTGCTTCGTTTATGCGCTAAATATATAAAATATTGAAACAATATAGTAGACCGTTTAAAATGCGATTTTGTACAGTCCGAATGGACGAACTATAATTATTATTATTATTAAGGCAATATTGTTTTTAGTTAGTAAGATTTTGTGTAAATATTGCAAATAAGAATGGAATGCTGTTTTATATTGATTATTATATAAATTCTTTTTGTACTTAAAAACCCACTTAAATTAGGTGCCATAATTATTACTTAACAATAAACAGTAACAAAAACGATAGTGTCGTTGTAATTAGTGTGAAATTAAAGAATGTCTTCCAATGATATTCGTCGAAATTTGGGTGATTTTTCAATTGTTTCACCAAGATAGTTATAGTATAATCATCATCGGCGAAATGGTCTAATTTATAATCACGATTTGAATTTGTAATAATAAAGAAATCAAGAAACCGCTTATAACATGCATCTAAAAAAAAAATAGAAAATTTTAGAAAGACTGTTAAGTTACGTGAAGAATAAATCGAGGTGTAAATGTGTTAATATTATTTGGGCCCTGGCCAGCGCTGTTTTAACGCTCAAACGCAAAACTTCCATTAATAAACTTGTCATACAAAAAAATTAAAAAATATTTAAAGGAGAAAGAAATAGCTAAAACACTTTTTTAGGTCTGATTTTGCTGCAGTATTTTTCTATCTTAATTCTTTTTTGAATTTCTTCCTTTGCACT
>JAEQML010081503.1:0-11173 GCA_016904865.1 Pissodes strobi
TCCCACTAATTACAACTTGCAAATATTCAAGAGCCGTGTCAATCAACATCTTCGCACACACACCGCTCGTCGAGCGCCATAGGGTCTCCCTTTAGTGTGTGTGCCACTGCCATAAAAAAAAATACAACATATTTAAATCTCGAAATAGGCCAACATAAACATATTTAAGAAACACATTTAAAATTTAAGAAGAGAGATTAAAAGTAGGAAATTAGAGACAATATTATACAATACAAGAGCTTAAAATACATATCAGAACATCACCGGACTATTAAGGAACTCGTCTATGCTATAGAAGGCTTTGCTCAAAAGGAAGTTCTTAATTTTATTCCCAAATTGATTGCTATCCAGCAACTTAACATTATCAGGCACCCTGTTATATAGAAAACTGGAGCAAAGTGATTTACTGAGATACAGCTCCTATGTAGTCTTAGAAATTCCAACCGAATGCTGTGTCCATTCCGAGTGCGATACTGGTGATAAAAATTATTTTGGCTATATCTAGTAACATTAGAGTGGGCATAAAGTAGGCACTTCAAAATGTATCTACTTGGTATAGTCAGAATTCTCAAATCGATAAAAGATCCTCGAACATCCTCCCTCTAACCTAATCCAGCAATTACACGTACTGCCCGCCTTTGCAGCCCAAAGATGCGGCCTGAATGAGCAGAATGACCCCAAGCCAGAATCGCATACACACTCACGGACTGAAAAATACTATGAAATGCCTGTAGCAACACTGCTAGTGGCAGAGTCTTGAAGAAATTCTTTAGCAAGAAGATATTTCTAGATAGTTTTCCCGCTAGCATATCAATGTGCCCCCTCAAAAGTGAGGAGTGGGTCAAGATGTACATCCAGGAATCTCACCGTTTTAGCATTACCTTCGCGGATCTCTCTCAAACTAAAAGTCATGCATACTGTTTTATTCATTGTCAGCTTATTTGCACTAAACCATTCTTGCAATCCTTGCACTTCCCTATTCACCTCATTCACCAATTCATTTAGATTCCCACCACAGCCAGCCAATGTAGTATATCATCAGCAAACAGCAAAAGTCTAGAGTTTTGATGCACTTTGGATATCATTTATATAGATTAGAAACAGAAGGGGCCCAAGTATAGATCCTTGGGGCACCCCATGCCTCATTTCCAGTCTATGTGAAGTTTCGCCCTTAAAATATGTCTGCTGTTTTCTATCCTGCAAATAACTCCCCATTAATCTTACACTATTATGCCCTATTCCATATGATACAAGCTTGGATAGAAGTACAGAGTGGGAGACACAAATGACACAATCAAAAGTCTTCGAGAGGTCACAGAAAGCTGCATGGGCATACTGACCCCTCTCGAAGGCATCCGCCACATACTCCAACACATCTGTTATAGCCAGGGTAGCAGAATATTTTGCTCTAAAGCCAAACCGGATGGCTGCAAAAAGATTTTTTTCATCAAAATACTTGCTGTTTTAATATGAATTTTAAGATCTTGGATAAAACTGAAATAAGAGATATTGGTCTATAGTTATTTGTATTATTTATAAAAACTGGTACCACCTTAGAAATCTTAAAACACTCTGGAAAGACCCAATTTCTGATGCTTGCATTAAAGAGTTTTGTAAGACATGGTATCAAATGATGCTTCAATTGTTTTATCAAGGAAACATTTATACCGTACAGATCCTTACTGGCCGTGTTTTTAATAGCATCGATCGCATCTCTTACATGCACAAGCCAACCTCACCAAATTCAAAGTTTAGATTATTTTGTGATCTGTCTGGTAGATATTTTTAGAAGTTGTCTCCTGTTTTTGGTATAGATGCTATTATCCTCTCTGCTACACTGGAAAAAAAGTCATTAAACTCATTCGCAGTCAAACTCGATCAGACACTCTATTTACACTCCTTACCTGGTTTATTATATCCCAGGATGTTCTTACAACATTTGTTGAGTTTAAGATATGGTTTGTATATGCTGTCTTTTTTGAATTCTGAATTTTACGCTTATAACTGTTTTTAAACGAATTTATCTCATTCTTTAAAACTGGGGATGGTGTTTTGGTAGGCTTCCTGTAAGAGGCGTACGGTCTCCCTCATCTGACGGATTTGGTCATTAAACCAAACAATGCCCCTACTAGATGGTCTAGAAGTCTCCCTAAATTCAGGAAATGCATACCTCATACCAGTCGCAAATACCTCCAAAAAGTCCTTGTATACATCATTCACACAAACATCGTGGTCACTCAAAAAGTTCCAATCCCACCGCTCCAGCCACTCATACATCCTATTTACTCCCCTTTTTGTCATAGGTCTGCATGCATGCGTCTCCGGCACAGGATCCGAACCCATCTCAACTACCACATGGATAGCTGAGTGATCAGAAATATGTGGATTATAAACATTTGTATTAAATCTCAGTAAACCACTAAAATTGGCAAAAATGTTATCCAAACAATTTACAATATGTGTGTTCTTTCAAATATTTGTTGTTCCAAATTAAATCCCCTAAGCAAATCTATCAAATCAGTCTTTCGTTGATTGGTTGTATTGAAACTTACATTAAAATCGCCATTGACAATCACATACTTAAAATTTTTTACGGTCTACCACTTGATTAAAAATCTGACATAAAGTCTCCAAAAATAAATTAAAATTTCCATGAGGAGATCTATAAATAGTTAGAACTATACAGTTAAAATCTATTAATTCTACGGCTGATATTTTACAGTGAAATTCCACTGACCTGTTTATTAAATCAGGCAGATTTCTACACTTAATACTAGGATTTGTGATAACTATGGTACCCCCGTTACGTAAGGTCTTTCTACAAAAATAAGAACCAACAATATAGTCATTCAGTCTTAGTCAAAGTCAAAAAAAGCTTTATTATAAAAAGATAAAAATCTCATTTACAAAGCTAACCATAAAATTTATTTAGATAGGTACAAAAAAGTTTGATAAGGATCAAATAAGTAAATTATTCAAATACAGTACCAAGTACAAGGAACATAAAAAATAGAAAATATGAATAAACAGTCCAGCAACGGACACCGTGTTAATAAAATTTACATATACAAATAAAAATAAAAGATGAAGTAGACATAAACAACACGCGCCCGTTTTACAGGATATCATCAAGGAAGTCGGCAACATCATAGTAAGCCTTTCTGAAAAGTAATTCCTTTACCCTCCCTCTAAACAAACACCCTGTAAGAATCAGAGGATCTAATATTTAGGGGAAGGTGATTAAAGGCTTTTTTAGCAAAGTAGACAAAGGACTTCATAACCAGAGCACTTCGGGGAATCAATAAAGGAATAACATTCACTTGCCTAGTGTGATATGGTCGGACAGGATCCAAAGAGTTGAAATACTTCTTGTAAACTAGACAAACACTCTCTAGCAAATACAAACATGGAACAGTCACGATCTTTTGTGAAGTAAAAATAGGTTTACAAGAATGCCGAAATGAAATATTGAACATAAACCTAAGAGCCCCTTTCTGCAAGATAAAAATTGAAGAGAAGCTGGCAGCACTGCAACATCCCCAGAAAGCTATACCATAAGTAACGCGTGACTCTATTAGAGAAAAATAAGCCGATCTCAAGACGGGTGGCTCCAGGTGGTGAGAAAGCACTTTCAAGGCATAGCAGCCAGAGGATAGCCCAACTGAAAGAGCCTTGATGGCACCAGCAGCAGGATGTATTTGGTCACTCCAATGAAATATTAGCCAGAGAACACTTGAAGCTCAACATGTTAGTCTTTGGTGTGTTAAATGATAAATTGTTGCTATTACACCAGGTTCTTATGCGAACTTAGGAAGAGAATTTCATCTTCTTTTAGGTGATGTTTACGAAGTAAATTAATTAGTAATTACAATGGCAAATAAGAGAAATAATTTATAAAGTTTTTAAAATTTAGGTGCGAACTCTTAATAGACATCCAAATACAGATCAAACGAGTTCCCATCCCTCTGGAGGGTGCTTCATCCACTTTTGCTTCAGAAACCACCCCGTTACGTGATCTGGCACTTGTTTTATGATTTTTGTCAAAAACTGTTACTCTGACGAGGAAAATGAATGGCACCTAAAATATTCGGCATAAAATTCTACATCATTTATATCCTATAAACTTTTTTCTACCGTTAACTCTAGTCTCACAAATATGGTTTGAAAAATTAGGATATGTTGCTAAAGTTAGGCAAAAATGAGTAGAGTGACAAATATTTTGAAATACATTGGCCATAGAACAATGTTGCATGGAAAGCAGATTTTTCTACACAAACCTGGCTATAAGGTAAGTAAGTGGTTTCCCCTGGAGGCCTAATCCACTAAAAACTAACTGATGTTTATTCATTAATTGAATTATCTTCAGTTAATTCTTCCTCTACCAGTGAATTAAGACATCCTTGACCATGACAAGTGGAGCACATTGTTGAACACTTCAATCCAACCTTAGCACAGCGGTATCGTTTTCCGCAACCCTTTTTACAACGGCAAGATATCAAATTGAAGAACAGAAGTAGGAGCTGGTGTCTCAATTGTAGGAATTTGCACCAAAATTTGGCTAATTGTTTTCCATCCCCATTCATTAGGTTTCAAATTTTCTCCTCGCCACGAATGAATTTGTTGAAAAACGTGATACAAATGTTGTTCTAAAGCAGCACATGTAGGTGGTACTCTTGATAATATCACTGCTTGTTTAGATTGACCAACAAATTTGTTAAATGAAATGAATCTAAGTTGATATAATGATGGGACAGTTCGAGGTCCCTTGTATAAAGCTAGTTTGATTTTCTCTCCAGCTATTACAATGTCTGGTTTGATCGATGATGGATTAGTTAAATATATGCAGTGTTCTTGATTCACAAAAAAATTTGCTGAACAATCTGGCAAATAAAGAACGTTTGATTAATCAACTGATGAAAAAACTGGAATATGCTGGCATCCAAGCTCTTGCTGCAACTTCTTCTTCTCAATGTGCCCTATCCTCAGTGGACGTCGGCGATCAGTCTGGCCTATCTGATTTTATTCACAGCAGATCGAAATAATTCTATTGATGTCAGACCTGTCCATTGTCGCAAGTTTCTTAGCCATGATATTCGACGTCTTCCTTGCGATCTTTTTCAATCCGCTTACAAGTAGCTTCGGACGTCGTCCATGCCTCTACGACATACAGAAGCACTGAAAACACACAGCATCTCAAGATTCGTGTCCGAAGATGAAGACTCAGGTTCATGTTACAGAGAACCTTTTTCATACGGTTGAATGATGATCGTGCTTTTTCAATCCTTACTTTGATTTCGTGAGATTGGTCCCATTTCTCATTCAGACTTGCTCTTAAGTATGTTATTGTTGGCACTCTTTGTATTAGGGATCCATTCACGAAAAATTGGGCATTGATGTCGTTTTTACTGACTATCATAATTTTAGTTTTTGATATATTCAACGGCATGTTAAATTCTTGACATATGTCGACCATTCTATCGATCAGTGTCTTTGTAGTCCTTCAGCGCTGTCAACAATCAATACGGTGTCATCCGCATATCTCAAATTGTTGACATTTTATCCATTTATCAAGATGCCATCCTGTTCATCTTCCAGTGCCTCTCTGAAAAGTCTTTCTGAATATGCATTAAACAATAGTGGAGACAGTACACAGCCCTGTCTCACACCCTGCTTCATGGAAAATTCCGTCGACGACCCACCATCCACTCGAACGCACGCTGTTTGCTGCCAATACAATTTAGCTATAATACGGATATCTGTATCATCAAGTCCTGACTGATTTGGAATTTGGATTCGCTTATCATGGTTAACTCGATCGAACGCTTTCTCAAAATCAATGAATCAAGTGAAGACATCGCAATTTGCCCTTTGAATTAAAACATTTAAACTAAACAGTGCCTCTAAATCCGAATTGCGTGTCGCTAATACCTGCCTCCAGCTTCCGATATATGTGTTCGTGAATAAGCTTAAGAAAATCCTTCAAGAAATGGCTCATTAGGCAAATAGTCCTGTAATCTTCGCATGTTTTGGCTGTAGGCTTTTTAGGAATTGGTATAAATGCCGACAGTAGCCAGTCCTTAGGAATATTTCTGGTTTCATAAATTTGGTTAAATAAATCCGTGATAATGTCCAGATGCACTTCATCAATAAGTTTAAGCAGGTCTCCAAGAACTTCATCTGGAACTGGTGCTTTGTTGTTCTTCAGTCTTCTTATTTCTTTAAAAACTTCCGGATAATGGGAGGTCCTTCTGTTACTGGAGTTTCCGTAATAACTGACGTTCGATTTTCATCGTCGTAAAGAGTATGTATGTATTGACGTCATCTATTTATTTATCATTTACGTCCAACAGTGCTTGTCCATTTACATCGGTGACAAGGCCAGTTTGTCTGGAAATGCGCATTTCAGCGGCTTCTTTTAATTTTTTGTGCATATTAAGTATGTCATGTTTTTTACCTACTTCTTCTATTTCGTTACACTGCTGTTCCAACCAGGTCTTTTTGGCTTCTTGGATTCCTTTTGATGTTCTGGTGAATCTGTTGATATTGTGTCTGATCTTTGTTTTTCACTTTTCTGCGCTGGTCCATAAGATCTAGAATCTCATCTGTCATCCACTTGTTATTTTTCCTTCTTTACTTAGAAGAAATATTTTCGTCCGCTACTGATGTCATAATATTTGCAATGGATTTAACTTTGTGTTCTGCCGAGTGTTCTACATTAGAATCGATGTCTTCTCGAACCTCAGCCATTTTTACATTTATCTGCTCTTTCGCCCGTAGTATGACGTTTTGATCTTTCAATTTTTCTGTATCATATCTTTTGTATTGCAGCTTTCTCTCGGTTTTCTTTAGCCGTAATCTGAGAGTTGACAGTAACAAGTTGTGATTTGAATAAATGTCTGCACCTGGATCAGTCTTTACAGACGTGAGTGAATTTCGAAACCTCTTATTTACTGTAATAAAGTCAATCGGATTTCTGACTATGTGTTGGTCATTGTCTGCAAGTGATTTCCAGATATATAATCGTCTGGGAGGTAACTGGAAGAAAGTGTTCATTATTGAGTGGCCAACTTCTTTGTAGAATTGTAACAGTGTCTCTCTATCGTTTCTCTCACCCAATCCATAAGGACCCACTATATCCTCGTGCATTCCTTTGCCACCTTTAGCGTTAAAGTCGCCCATTAAAATTGTTACTTCCTTTTTTGTCTGCTTCCCTGCTGTTTTTATGTCATCATAGAATTTTTCAACCTCTTCATCGCTGCCATCGCATGTTGGTGCACAGACCTGTATGATCTTATTAAGCCTACACGGAGTGGAATTTAGCTTCATTATTGCGACTCTATCTGATATCGGTATGAAACCAAGGACTGTTTTATGCACTTCTTTTGTGACTATAATTGCAACCCCATTTCTATGCTGTGGGTTATCCTCACCTGAATAGTAAATATGGTGATCAATCACTTCAGATCTTCCAGTGCCTGGCCATCTTACTTCGCTGCAACCGAGAATATCAATTTTCAGCCGTAGCATTTCTTTTACGGTATTTGCTGCTTTCCCTGCTTGGAACATGCTCCTAACATTCCATGTTCCTATTCGATGCTTGTTAACTAATTTAATTTTTGTTTACCGGGGGATTATTCGCACCCTCTCCCCATTTAAGGGGTGCCCGGGACTGGAGGGCCATTTCTGTTTCAAACTGAGCCATGATATGCTGGGGAGGAATGTATCAGGTAGTTTCCCCTTGCTTTCCTGATAACAGTTTCAGCCGCCCATTCTGCGTCAGACGCTGTTTGTAGCCACTCACTATGAGTACCGACGCTACCGTTTCGGATCTTTTTTAGCTTCGCCTCTCGTCTTCCCTTACCGGCATGGGATTGCCTACCAGTAGCCTGGCCATCTGCCTACTGCCGGCATTGCTCTCAGACTCATTCAGGCTACTGAACTCTCTCACCGCGACAAGGTAAAACTCCTATTAAGGAAGCCGATAATAACCACACGGTAGTTGTTGTCCTTCTCATTGTCCTAATTGCCCTTTGTCCTATTGATAGACATTCGATTTTAAGAGAGGTTAAAGTAAACATCAAGGAAAGGGCATATAATTCTATCGACTTGCAGAATTTGGGAGTTATTTATAACTGTAAAAGAAATATATTATTTGCACACGCATTCAGTGGACGTGATGCTACGTCAGCATTTTTTGCAAAGGAAAAGCACAAACTGTAAATAAATATTAGAAGGGACTTAGGAGATGCTTTACATATATTTAACAATCCATCATCGATCAAACCAGACATTGTACTAGCTGGAAAGGAAATCACACTAGCTTTATACAAGGCACCTCGAATTGTCACATCATTAAATCAATTTAGATTCATTTCATTTAACAAATTTGTTGGTCAATCTAATCAACAGTGATATTATCAAGACTACCATCTGCATGTGCTGCTTTAGAACAACATTCGTATCGTGTTTTTCAACAAATTCATTCGTGGCGTGGAGAAAATTTGAAGCCTAATGAATGGGGATCGAAAACAAAAATTAGCCAAATTTTGGTTCTAATTGCTACAATTGAGATACCAGCTCCTACTTCTATTCTTTAATTAATATCATGCCGTTGTAAAAATGGTTGCGGAAAACGATGCGGTTGTGCTAAGTGTGCATTGAAGTGTTCAACAATGCGCTCCAAATTTCATGGTGTGTTAATAATTCAGTCGTACAAGAAGAATTGACTGAAGATAGTTCAATTAAAGAATAAACAGCGAAACAGTGGTTAGGCCTCCAAGGGAAACCACTAAGAAAAAAAAAACGCGCCGGAAGCTCTACCACAGCGGTGGTGTGGAAACGGGCTCGAATATAAAAAAAAACATAGAACCTATAGTAATAATACAATTTTCTGTAGGTATTTTTTGTCCTTATAGCCAGGTTTGTGTAGAAAAATCTGCTTTGTATGCAACATTTTTCTATGGCCAATGTATTTCAATATATTTGTTACTTTACTCGTTTTTGCCTAACTTTAGCAGCCCAATTTTTCAAACCATATTTGTCAGAGTAGAGTTACTGATAGAAAAAAGGACATAAATGATGTAGAATTTTATGCGGAATATTTTAGGCCCTATTCATTTTCCTCGTCAGAGCAGCAGTTTTTGAGAAAAATGCAAGAAAAAACTAGCGCGAGGTCACATTTGAGGGTGGTTTCTGAAGCAAAAGGGGATCAAGCACCCTCCGTATAGGTGGGAACTCTGTTGATCTGTATTTGCATGTATGTAAAGAGTTCGCACCCAAATTTTAAAAACTTTATAAATTATTTCTCTTAAAAAAACTAATTTACTTCGACTATCACTGAAACATAGTATGTTGTAGTCCTCTGGTGAGCCCCCAACGAAATCTTCGATCTCTTCCACTTTTTTTCGCAATGATCGTACATACTCGATATACTGTCTAATGATGTCAACATTAAATGTTATGCGAATGATTTGAAAATTAACGTACTTGTTTATAATAGTTTAATTAATGGCTCATGCTTAAACTTAATCCTTATAAATGCATAATTATATGTAACCCATTGTTTAGGGTGCCAGAGGAGAAATTTGTGGAGGATTTAGTGATGCTGCTTGGGCAAGGCAACCAGGAAAGAGCCGCTATGTAGCCGCTGACCGAGCGTTTCTATTCACCCTGTATAATCATCAGGATTTGCCTCCCACTCAGTTCAACTTGGTGAAGAAGCCATTCGCTATATGTTATCACCCAGAGTAAGTATGGATTATCCCCCTTTCAATAATAAAACTGACAATCCACCCTAATTGATTTCAATACACAGTACCTTTTGAAATTTTTTACATAATGCTGAATGAGTTATAATGTACTATTTTAGTTCCGGTCCGATTTTTGGGGCTGGAGCAGACCTTCTGATATCCAGTAATTGTAACAGTAACATGGACAGCTACTCAAATCTACCGCATACTTACGATGGCGAAGGAGCTTCCTCCTCGATCCTAATGGGCGACTACAACTTTGCCGTAGCAGATTATGAAGTGTTTGCACCTATAAATTGCGGTACTAAGTACTCGAAAGGAGAAAGATATCAGTAGTTTGTATTATAGGCCTTATTTTAAAAAAATATATATATATTTAAGCAGCTCTAACGGGGTCAAAGCGATTATACCTTTAGTGTAAGATGAATTATTATCAGGAAAACGTTATAATTACTTTATTTTCTTAAATTTCCATTAAACAGTATTAATTCATTATCAGTATTAATATGTTTTAGACTCCAAGAATCGAAATAATATACATAAAAGTACATATATACCCAAATAGATGGTGCTACCCAATACGCTATGTAATAATCAGCATGGCATACTTTATTCTTGTGAAAAACGAGCAACTTTTTATAAGTTCCTAATTTAATCAATCATCGAGTATTAAGATACAAGACGGTATACTAAGTTTTTGACTATTATGTGATTTAATAAAGCAACATATATATTTTAGTGCCTATTATTTATTATCGGACCACCCTAAAATCCATCTTAAAATTAAAGTATCTCTGAAGATGGAAGATAAGGTCACAACGTTTTATTTACCATCCAAGCCTAAGCCTTATCAGAGGTAAACTGTCTGTCTTTTTTTGGACAATGGGTTTTGTGTCTCGAATCTTTGTTTACGTTTGTGTGTTCCTTGCCTTGTTTAGTAAACAATTTACTTATCTCTGTTGTGACGTCAACGGGAATCCCCTTTATTATGGTACTATGTCGAATTTGAACAGAGCAGGTCCGGACTTGAAATTTTATTTCAAGCAGAAAATATTAAATCAAGGAAATTACATTGTATCGTCCAAGTGTGTTCCCTAAATATCTGAAGCAATGGCTGAGGTGTTCAAATGCTGCAAAAACAAAACTAACAACAACTGGATATGTGTTACATGTAACAACATCTTTCATCCTAGTTGCTGGAAGAGAACCAGAAATTATAGGATCATAAACCAGAACCTGATATGGTGCTCTGAAGACTGCGAGGCCAATGCTGAAAATGAAGAGATTGGCACAATAAATGCTCTCTAGACTATTGTCCAGGAGTTAAAGAAGGAACTGCAAACTAAGGATGAATATATTAAACGAATAAAAAGGAATTCAACTGCTATTGAGGAGGATGCTATTGAAATAGAGACAAAATTGCT
>JAEQML010081508.1:0-11172 GCA_016904865.1 Pissodes strobi
ATCTGGTTAAGTAGTTCCCTTTTAATTAAGGCAAAACGCTTCTCTGGTAACCAAGATCAAATCTCCCCTAAAGTTACGGCAGTGAAAAGCAAAGTAAAAAAGTAAAGTGAACCATAGATCAAAGTGAAACCTAATTAAAGCATACCAATATAAATTAAACGAATTAACGCTCATAACAATATAAACTAAAGGTAAATTCAAGGGAGCCGAATAAGTCGATTCCAGTCAGTCCTCAGCGAATGGGCGTGCGTTTTACGCCATTCTGGTAAATTGTATTCAGTCATAGTTATCATTCTAAGTACATACCTTCCTGTATCTGGAGATCAATATACATACAGTTTGTTTCGAATTAAGCGAGTCGTGTTCCATCTGATATACGCATCCTACAGCTCAAGGAGGAACGCTGCCAATAATCACACTCAGCAGTACACATCTAGGAAGCGTCCAAATTCCTCTTTGACAATATCATTAACCTATATGTAGAATAAAATTTATTTACATAAGGAAATGCGACAACCTTAAGCTTATTGACAACAAATCGAATCAATAAATTTAGAATTAATTAACCGAAGAGGTCAACACTCATTAATTCTTACCGCAAAATATATCATCTTTTGTTACTAAATGCAGCATAAAAAATAAACTTTAAAATCTTTTACAGTGACCAAATCAGACTGTTACAAAGTATCACCCAAATTATAAGATTATTAAGTCTTAATCTTCAATTCTAAATCATTAATATTGACTAGTTCCAATTTTGGAAATATTTCCAACTAAAATCTGAATTTTTTAAGCTCTTACTAAATACAGTTCAGAACACCTTAAATAAAAAATAAAAAACCTGGTATGAATTAATCCCATGGCAGCAATAATATCAGTGGACAAATAAACAGTTAAAAAAATGTATCAAATAACTTAACCTGTGAAAAGAAAATCTGATCAATGAAGCTCTACAGGCAAAATCGAATTGAGCTCAATTCGGTAATCTGCATATGGACGAAAACCTAAAGTGGTGGTTAGGTTAGACGGTCTAATGCCATAAGGCTTACAGCAAATTACAATATGTGTGTGGCATTTATGTAAGTATACGTAATACAAAAAGTACATCAGAGAATCACTATTGTGTCAGCAAGACATTTGCTAACCAATCTAAGATCATATACGGCAATGAAAAACATTTGTTCATCAAGACAATATCGTATACAGTAGTGAAGATAGTCGCTATTAGTCAATCAGATAACGATAAAGACACTATAAAAGATAATATACAATTAAAAATCATTTGACGGTAGATAAGGTAAGGTATCATAACGTATGTCCCGAAAGTTTTGGTACAAAATTTAGGGGCCTAAAAATAGGTTGTGATAATAATATATCGAGATGGCTTTGGAAACAAAAAATTGTTTATTTCCTTGACATTAGTTCGACATGTCCTTTTTTTAAATCAGTTGCATTAAAATGTCTTATAAATTAGAATTACTAAAAAGTATTTATAATTTGGTTGGACGAATCCCTAGGCTGAAATAGTTCGCATTTTTCAAAACCAAAATATTTCACGCAGAAGTATTTACCGTACTATAGCCGAATATGAAGAAGGAATTCCCTGTTTAAACCTTCCAAAAAGTGGAAGACCAAGAAGTTTTACGCGAGAAAGAGCGGACAGGTTGGTAAGAAGAGCAAAAGACAGAGTCGGGGTTTCTACAAGAAAATTAGCGCGTCAATTCCGTTCTTCAAAGACTACAGTATCGGGGGAATTGGCAAGAAACGATCAAAAATATCGAAAAAGACGAAAGTGTCCTAAATATACCGTAAATCAATTAGCACGGATACCAAGATGCTGTCGTCAACTTAGGCGGATACATTTTTCAAATGAGAAAGTCATTATTCTGGACGATGAAAAATACTTTACACTTGCCAACTCGGAAATCAAAGGAGATGATGGTTTTTATACGGATAATATAGAAGAGTGTCCAAACAATGTTAAATATAAGGAAAAAGCAAAATTTGCTGATAAAGTTTTGGTGTGGTGTGCGATTTCGATTAGAGGGATATCCAGACCTTATGTGGGTCGAGTTAGGGGGGAAGCTATAGATGCGGAAAGGTATATTAACAACTGCCTCAATAAATTAGTTGATTTTGTACACCAACATCACGATGGAGATGATACTATCCTTTGGCCCGACTTAGCAAGCCGCCATTATGCAAGAGCAACTCAAAATTACCTTCATAAAACATTCCTTTCGTACCAAGACAAGATAGCCCCCCTAATTTACCTCAGGCCCGCCCAACTGAAGATTTTTGGGCATTGTTATCCCGCAAAGTGTATGATGGAGGGTGGCAAGCCGAAAATGAGGAACAACTACGGCGTAGAATTTTTGGAAAGATAGGCGAAATAGATGTTCAAGTTGTCCAGAACCTAATGCGTGATGTTCGCAGAAAATTGCGCCTAATTGAGCAGCACGGGCCTTTTCATTTAATTTAAGTTAATAATTTTGTTACTTACTAAGCCGTTAATTATAGCAAATAATAAAAGTTTAAATAAAGTTACGTATTACAAAAATATTTGGTTAAATATTTTGTGCCAAAACTTTCGGGACATACGGTAAAATAAGCAATTATAGGGCCTACTTATATGTAATTCTCATACGGTTAGACGGAAGTGGAACCCACTGGTAGTGGTTGGTGGCTATTCTCTTACCCATACAGCTAACTGGCTGACCCCAATGATAGCTTACTGCTTCCTGGAAGCTGCACGTCATGCTATGTGAGTCGGCATCACTTCATCAAAGGTGCCTGAAACTGGCAGGAACAAACCTGGAGAAACCATCTAGGCTAACAAAAGATCGGGCGGAGGAAGGACCCTAGTTAAATTATAAATAATTGTAACTATCTAATATAGAAACACAACGATATAGCATATCTTTTAAAAGGGTAACCTCACTTTACATAAAGTACATTTACGGGACGATATTATCGATAATGCGAGAAGTATTAATGGTGGAGTGTTTGCCAATTTATATCATGATAAATTAATATAAATATTTCCCTCAGGTATAAAAAACCCATTAGAGGAGTGCAATTATCGGAAAATTACAGCGATAATTGCACTGTAGAAACCGAGAGAGCACAGCGATAATTGCATCGTACGTATGTACCTATGGTAATTGGCGATAATTTATAAATAACGTCAAAATATATTATTAAAAATGCCTGGTTTCGTATTAAAAAAGATCGTATTTTTGAGTCTCTTTATTTTGTTTACAATTACATGTACATTTTTGTATTAAAAAAGAATAAAAATTTATTTTTGAAACAATGTCCTTATTTGGGAAATATTCCCCCGAATTACACTCGTGCATCAAAATAACCAGATAATTTTCGTTGTCTTAGAAAATCTGCATTCGGTCATTTTTATATTTATATATAGAAAACAACACGCTGTCATGCAAAATTATCGGTAGTTTTGATGCACTTGTGCAATTACTTCTGAATAGTGTACTTGATGGTCAAAAATTACACCGACAATCTCTCGACTTTGAAACTTGTCTTTTTCTCTACTTACACGTTCATCGCTCGCAAGAGAAGACCACGTTAATTCCAAGCAATATCTTCGACATCCGTCAAGAGAATGTTCGAAAATGAGGTAAGGCTAGGAACACTTCGGAACTCTATTCATTGATATCGGTTGGGTGCCTTCTAATATCGCAAAGTATGACATAGTTAATGTTTTAAATTTTAAGATATATAAGTTCAAAGTAGCTATGTTAGATTCTAATGTTAGGTAAAGAGAATTACAACCACATAAGTCCACCGGTGTAAGGGGAGACATTATATTTCTGGGTTTGGTAGTATTTACAACGCTACAAGTAGCATTCGGTTCATATATCTTACTTACCACGGCTTAAAGATTTATATTTTATTACCATGTTACATTAACAATGTTAAAAATGCAATATACTAAAAATGCCTGCTGTTACTGAAATGAGCTAAGAAGACAGAACTAAATAAACAATTGAGAAATGTTGATTTATAAAAATAAATAATACATCATGAAGACCCAGTATTTTACTTAGGGATAGAAACTATTTGTTCTATTTGAACTAGGGAAGGAGAAGAGACAGGTTCAGCTTTGAACAAAAGAATAATTTGAGTTTTTATTCAATAAGCGTATAGTCATATAAATACATAAATAATAAAGGAAGTGAAAAATGGGTTACTGCATTCTATTAAGTCGGGTTATTGCATGAACGAGGGGTGAACTCCACTTATAACCGACATATATTTTTCAGTTGCTTTTTCTTATCGTTCCATATATTTATCTTATTTTGCAAACATGTTTAACAGGTACATCTATTTCTAGGACCTTAACCTCATTTTAAATTCACGCCGCATAAAATATGCATACATAATAATATGCTAAAAATAAGAATATCACGTGGGTTCTCACATTTTAGGCATTATAAATATTTTAATTAACACCGGTATCATTCTATTCCCTAAGCACGACTGAAAAAAATATCAAGATTGTCAGCAAGTTGGTTATAATCACTCGTTAAGCTATATTTGGCCGCAGGCAGATCCAAGCAAAACTTTAGATGTCATATCTCTTGTTATAGTCAAAACTCGAAATGGCGAAATGTTTAAATGAAATGTAATTACTGGAATGAGCGTTAAATAGCCGAACGTAGACAGCTTTGAGCATTACGTGCGTAGACAGATTTGAGAGTTACATGGTTTTGCGTAGACAGTTCACTTTTATTCATTACCCGAGACAAAGTATGCTGAATGCGCCAAAAGCGGTTTTCACTTAAAAATATGTTCGCAAGATCCATTTGTGCACCACACCATGTATAGCTTTTATTAAACAATATTCAAGTCATCGTAATTCCAGAAATGAATTTTTAAAGAGAATAAGTAATCTTCATCTATAAACAAACATAAATAATGCCATACGATATTGGATCTCAATGGTTCTGATAAATGAGTTATGAATGATGAATGATCACCCCTCTTGTGCTGTTTCAAATTCTACTTAGCATTTATTTTCGAACAAAACTGGATACAAAATAACAATCATCCATTTCACTGGAGTCATTTTGAGAGCTTCTGTTCTGCTTTAAATGAAAAAGAGACAATATCGGATTTGGAGGCGAAAGGATCATCCCAGTTTGTATTCGATAAGCGCGTCGACATAAATACCGAAATAATAACGGAAATGAAAGAAGGGTCCGTAGTATCATGCTTGTCTTTATCTATCGGGATATTTGATTGTATCAAAATCGGGTTACTGCATACGAGATGAAGTAAAGGATTATATTTTGTATATTTTTATAATATAGTATTTTTTATTACGCATGCATCATAATCAACGATTATCGCACGCTGCAGCGTGCTTAAAATATTGTTTATGATGCACCTACTTTTTGAAAGATTTCTATAGAAACATTTGATCATGTCAAATGTGACAGATTAATATATTCGTCAATATATCCTTTAAGCTTAATATTTAAAACATTTTTGAGATTATGATGCATTCGTAATAAAAAATAGCGTATGATATACGTGTATAAGAGGCCTTTAAAGCCCTTGCGACTTACAAAACACTCCGCTACGCGTCGTGTTTTGAAATATGTCGCGCGTGCTTTAAAGGCCCTCTTATACACTTATATCATAATATACTATTATTTCATAGTGGTATCAAGGCACAACGTACATTTTATAATCCTAATACTGGAAGGCAAAGCTGTTAAGTCTCGAGAGTTGACCGCTAACAAAAGTGTTTTCATCTGGAGATTACCCAATATGGTAGGTTGGGTCGATTAGTTCCTGGTGTGTGGGTGTGAAATTTTAAGACGCCTTGTAGATGACCGATACTTGTTCATCAACTAAATACGAATGGAAATCAGTTTTTGAACATATATCTTTATACCTGTTGAACGATAGAAGTTGCGTGGTGCCGATCCAATTTTATCGTTCTACTATTATCAACAAAAATCGGTCAACTAGACTCGACTCGTGCAAGAGAACGCGCCCTTAGTTTATTATGGAAATATCAGCATCTGGAGAGCCAATATATCTGCATCCATGTGAACCTTAAAGGCTTTAACGATATTTTACAAATATAGATTAAGGCAATGACTGATATGTTTGATTGATCACAGCAACTTGACTTTCTGAGAGGATTAATTCCAATCTTTATGGGCTTTTTAAAGAGCTGTCCCAAGCACGTGGAGTTTACAATCAAGGATGCTTTAATGGATTTTTATGGCTGTAGTTCGCCCCATTACCACATATGGAGCCATCATATGGTGGAACAGTACGCAAACGGTCATGTCTAAAGCTCAGTTAGTATAGGCAAAGTTCAGAAACTGGCTTGTGTCGGAATTATAAGAGCTATGAGAAAAACACCCACCACTCCCCTTCTTGGGAGTGGTGGAGCACGAGGCATTTAAATCTACATAGAGACTGAAAGGTCTCGGTGATCTGAAGAATAGTAATAGCTCGAGGGGACACATCATAATTTGGAGAAGTAGGTACGCCAGATGAGCGTTCGGAATTCCTAACATGTTGCCCATCTTCGGATCAAGTAGGCCATTAAATTTCACATCTCCGATAGGGATTTGCAGTTGGAGGGCGGATCGCAGCACCGTCGCATGAATGGGATCGTCTGGTTCTGGGTTTCGTAATGCGTCCAATGGGGCCTGAGCCGGTAAATGTGTGTCTTATAGTATGGCCTCAAGGAGGGCAGCGAATGCCTAGACCAAATATCTATGGTGGACTACTGCAGAGATGAGGCAGGTTGGGATGTGCTTGAGTGACTAATCGCCTTATAGGATGAGGAGCTTTCTGACTCTAAAGAGGGATATGTGAGGCTATTCACAGTGCTCCTCATAAAGCAATGCCGCTTGACATTTGCGGATCGTAGAAGGATCGCAATGCAGGCGGTGCTTCGAAAACGTCCACCGATGTTTTTCCGACTGTTCAGCGCTGATTAGGGTAAAAGATGTGTGTTTCAGAGCCTACGTGCTTAATCCGGACGTGGTAAGAAAGATACAGCTGTGAAAGCTGTTAACCCAAATTATTTGAGTGGGCGCACCATGGCTCCAGACTGGTAACGTATCTCCCACCCGCGCTGAAATTTCTTTCGTTCAACTTCAATCTCGTTAAAGAATCTGGTTAAAACTTACCCAATAAGGTGATTGTATATGAAAACTAAGCTAGATAATTAATGGTTAGTTTAGGAATTGATGCGATGAAATTATAGGAATTATTATTTTGAATAATTCGCTTCCTCACGTTTGCTCATTTTGTGTTATTTATTGAATATTTGCCTGTCTGAGAGAGCTTAATATTTATTAAACTTAATGGCGTACTGAATTAACAGATCTTTCTGGAAACTATATCCGACCTAATATAATGGATCGATAGTGATCCATTTCGTTCGAATAAATTTCAGATCAGTCAAATTAAATCAAATCATTTAATTCATGCTAGCACCAAATATGGTTTACCCCAGGTCAATAAAATTGGCATCACATTAAGAAGTCTTATTATTAAGTAATTCAATAAGAAGGTTCTTAAGATTACTCAACACTCAAAAAACAGTTTAAAATACACTAAAGATTATTAAAATATTAAAACAAGTTAAAAAAAAGTATGGAACAACACGAAACTAACAGATAAAGAGAAAGATATTCTAAGAAACATTAAAGGTTATTTCTTTAGTCAAGAAGTCTATTGGGTCATATAAAGGCTTCTTTATGAGTACCTGTCGAATCCTGCTATAGAACGCACCTCTGGGATTTGTTTTTAAAGAGTCTAGAAGTTTGTTTTAAAACTTTATAGCTCAGTATCTAAGCCCACTGCGACACCTCTCAAGTCTACACAGCAGAACAGCAAGCTGTCCATTGAGGCGGGTAGCATAACCATGTTTCTGATCATTTGTAGAGAATTTTTCCAGATTGTCCTTTATATGAAGAAGGTTTTCTAGTATGAAAACATTTGGAAAAGTCATGATGTACTCAATGTAACTCAATGAAAGTTTCTGTACAATCATCTCAATACTCCAGACCACCAACAACTCGCACTGCTCTTCGTTGTAAGACAAAAACCTTGCGCCACAGCGGGCTATGACCCCAGGCCAGGATCGCATAGGACATAACAGAATAAAACAAGACAAAATATGCAGTCCTCAACACACCCACGGACACTTTCCCTGACAAATTGCGCAACGCATACGTGCCGTTCCTCAACTTCTTTGTTAACCTTTCTATAGGTGCATCCCACTCAAGACCACTATCCATCTGTACCCGCAAGAATGGCGCAGTCCCATGAGACAACGGACACCCCTGTGCATCTCTTAAAGAGAAAAGGAGGTGGCTTGGATTCAGTTAAGACGAAGCTATTTTTTTCGAACCAGTCTCTGGCCCTCGACTGTGCCTCACCCGTGCCACCCACCAGAACATCCTTGAGGTTTCCTGATCGAGATGGTAGTATCATCGGCAAACAAGACATAATACTCCTTTACCAGGATCTGAGAAAGGTTATTAATAGAAACCATGGCCCTATTACAGATCCTTGTGGCAGCTCAGTGTTCATGATGACACTCTGTCCACCACTGCCCTTTGAGTTCGTCCTTCCAAATAGGATGTTAATAGGTCAATACTGTTCTGACCAAATTTATAAAGATAGAGTTTTTTGATGAGCAACTTATGCGATACACACTCGAAGGCCTTGCTTAGGTCGCAGAAGATGGTACCAATATGCTCTTTGTTTTCAGAACCAGCCATAATGAATGACACCACATTTTTCAAATATTTTTGCTAAAATTGGAAACAGGGAAATCGGACGATAGTTAGAGACATTCGTCTTCTCTCCTTTCTTAAATAAGGTAATCACAATGGCTTGTTTAAGACAGGAGGGGAAAATGCTCTCCTTGAAGCAAAGGTTTATAAGTTTTGTCAGTGGTACTACAATGAAGCCCTTGATGGCCTTAATAAGTTTAACAGTCAAACCAAAGACATCACGTGCATCTTTGTTTTTAAGCCCATTACAACTCCTCTATCTTCATTAAAGCTCACCTCCCCAAATTCGAAATGTGACCGAAGTTGAGGATCCAGCCGGATGTGAACATCTTCTATTGAGTACTGTGCACCCCCAACTAGACCCTCTGCCACTTCTGAGAAAAACTTGTTAAATGGTTTGGGGTGATTTGCCCACAGGGTCCCCGATGGTCCCTGCCTCCTCGGTCCTTATAATTTTCCAGAGGTTCGTTGGTAGATTCGGAAATAAAGGTATCATTATACTTCTTCTTCACCCGTTTTATTAAATTGTTTTTTTGTATAAGCAAAGCTGGTGATGGATAGCTGTTGCACCGGCCAGTGAGAAATTGCAAGTGATCACGCATTTCATGAAGGTGGAACTAAACCATGGAAAAACTGTTTGTGACTGTTTCATTTTGTAATGTTTCTCAGGAAATGCGTTTTCAAATGGTCTGATTTTATTACAGAAAAGCTGACATTTTTCGTTTACAGAGTTTTTATTATCTGTTATAAATGACTAGTTCAAACTCTCAATCAGACCATAAAAAGTGGTTTTACCTTTTCAGGTACAGGTCTGAGATATTTAGATGTAATTTTGTGGCTGTTTGAAAAACAATTTACATTAAACTTAAATTGGAAATAGTTATGGTCTGAATGATTGTTATCGTTATCATATACGCTTACTTCCTTGAAAAGGCTGTAAAAATTTGTAAAAATGTTATCAAGACGGTTTCTACCTCGTGTCTCGGCATACACTGTCCCCTCAAATCCATAGGATTCCAGCAGATCTAATACAGAAATGGCCTTAAGTACTGGCCAATTTCCTCGGTACTGGTTCCTAGAGATAGACGTCAAATAAAGCTTTAAAATAATATATCAGATGAACTTGATTCAGTAATCTGCCACTTAATATTCTTTAGATTTCCTGCCATTTTATAACAGAATTTATGTCTTCACTGAACTATGTATACATTACTAGTTATTATAATTACTGATCAAATTTAAGGCTTAAAATTGCATATAAAAAGTATTCTGCATGTATGCTTAGACGGTTCGGTTAACATGGAATGTGGAATGCTTTTCTAGAATCTTGGATATAACCTGTTTCTCTTTTCAAATAAAAATAAGTAATTAAGGTCCCTGATACGTAAACAGCGCTGAAAAACTTAAATTTAACTCCGTTCTTTCGTCTGTAGTCTAATACATCAATTTCGAAGAGACAGGTTTGCGTATGGCAGCATAGAAACAGAACTTTTGTGCGCTAGAGCGTTGTTTTGGTTAAAACGCATTTTTCGTGACAGATTTCAACAGTTTTTTTTTTTCATTAATAGCTGGGCGCAATCTTAAAACAAATTTAGCGTAATAAGTGTCAGTAGCAGTCCGAGGGGGGTTTCAGCCGTAAAATCTCGTACATTAAAAGAAAACAGAAAATACTTCTTCGGCTAAAAAATACATTCAATTACATAAATAACCTTCAGGTGTCTCAGACAGCTCGATAAATTCTAGAATTCTAAAAAATCTTGCACTATCCAACATATAGTTTACAAGGTGCCAAAAATACAATATCTGAGAAAAAACTCAATTCTGACTACATTTAATTAAAAGATAAGAAAAAGTGACAAAAACACATTTAATTAAATAACAGCAAACAAGGGTTTCAAGAATTCAATGAAACATAAATCTTAAAACAGAAACAATACTAATTATCTATTTTATTTTTTAAAATAAGCAGCCGGTGCAAATGCATATTTAATTTTTAATTTTAAACGTCTTTTATGGAGAATAATAAAAAACAAATGCCGAGAAAGGTATAAATGATCTTTCATTCATTCAAATTTAAGAAAACATACAATTATTTTATTTAAAACTGCAATAATTTTTTATTATTGTCTACTTGGAAATAGTGAAGGGAAAATCGGATGATTTTTAGAATCGAATATCAAACATCACAACAAGACCGACAACAAAGGTAGAGAGGCTGAAGCATTTGCCATCAGCTGCGGGCTTACTCAACTTGTAGACGAACCAACTCGAATCTCAGAGAGGGGCGAATTCGCCGCCCTGCTGGATCTTTTTCTGACCAGCAATCCTGACCAGTACAAGGTTACAGTTGGTCCGCCATTAGGTACCT
>JAEQML010081509.1:0-11172 GCA_016904865.1 Pissodes strobi
TTTTTTACTACTAACATGATAAATCACCATTATTTACTCCATTCCTCAAATGAGAAGTATCATTTCTCACCCTAGATAAATAATAATTAAAAAAAAACCTAGGTCAATAATGAAACGGAAACGGAAAATGTCAAAATGTCAAACTTGTTAGTTTGACACCATGACAACTAGTTGTCATTTCGCATTATTTGAAAAATTAGTAGGAAATGATTAATTTCAAAATCTAATCAATTCAAATAATGATAAGGATTGTATCAGTGCTATTAGTAAAAAAAATATATACAGTATGACTCACTTCTCATGAATTCCCATAATATTCTTATTAATAATGCGATTTTGTCAAAATTTAGATGGAGAGAAGGTACTTTGTATGTATGTAGCTGTCAGGAGATTATTAGCGTTTTTTTGGCGAGTAACCACGGTTAACTAGAAGTAATACTGAAGTAAGTGCCAAGCGGGCACCCCACCACAAATTGTACTGTCTGCTTCTGTCTTCGCCAAAATACCGTAGTTAGATCAAGGCTAGAAAAGAATATAGATATTTTGCATATTTATGATCAGTTTGATCAGTGCAGAACGTTTACTCATATTTTTAATGACAGAATGGTGGCCTCTGGAGATAAGCAATCTAATGGTATTTTTTCGATGAATATGTTCAGGATACTTTATGCTGCCCAAATCCCATTTGGGGCACATTTGTGTAGGAATTCCGATGCGTATGAGGCTTCTATAGAAGAATTTCATGAACGTATAATTTACCAACTTGTTCAGAATGGAAAAACAAACATTTCACATGTTTAACGTTTCAGAATTAATCCGCCATGACTACATCAAACCTCGAGTACCACACGTATGTAAGTTGTAGTAAGACGTAGTTGAAAAATGATGATGTAATAGTGACGTCACGAAACTTGCCCTCACTTACCACAATTAAATTAATCCTCGTGAAAACAAAGTAGTATCCTGTAGTATGCCGTGGTTAATTGTAGTTAGCTCGCGAAAAAACGCTTCTTGTTGCGATATCTGTCAGTTAGACAACTGAACTTCCAGGCTACTTGATATTTCGAACTATTTGAAAAATAAGTAGAAAATGACTAATATAAATATCAAATCGAATCAAATATGGTAATATATCAGTGTTAGTAGTAAAAAAAATTCTATATATACCTCGGTTGAGAAGGCCATTATTAACCTCGCACATTATATCCTTCGGCGCTCCGCGCCTCAGGATATAAAAGTGCTCGGTAAATAATGGCTTACTTCTCAACCTAGGTATATAATATACTATTATTATACATGGATATAAGCTCACTAAAATAGTTTCTTTATTAATGTAATTATTTTTAGTACTTCATACATTTAATAAACTTGCCTATTTGCAAAAATATGAAAAACTTCTACACATTAATACTAAATTATAGATATTTTAAGCTAAATATGCTAATGGGTTCATATCCACTTATAAAAGTTATAACCTTTATAAACAATGATTTTAATAACTAAGTTGTTGTATTTATTCAACTAATAATACCTGTCTAATGTACAGCCTAATAGAAACACGTAAATTAATTTCTTCTTAACACCAAAAATAACTGAAATATTAATAAACTAAAATGCTAGAAGGAAAAATGTAGACCAAAAAAATGTATTAATGAAAATAAAATAAATTGCCAGCAAAGTTTCTGGACTTCACTCCTGTCGATTTCTTCTTATAGCGCACTTTAAATTATGAAGTTTATAAACCTCTTGTAAACAATTTAGTTGATTTGAGGTTAAGAATAATTCAAGGGTTTAACTCTATAAATTGAAAAATAATTCAAAGGGCAATCGAAAAGACACATCGAAATGAAAATAAATGCATAATGTAAATGGCAATTTGTTTGAATATTTATAATTTTTTGTGGATGTTAGTGATAAATTGCTTCTAATATTTTAGATTGTCAGTATTTTAGTTTTTACTTTAGTTAAGAAGTAATAAATGTGTGTATTTCTATTATGTTGTAAATTAGACAGGCAATATTAGTTAATGTAACACAACAATTTAGATTCTGAATTCAATGTTTAAAATAAACTGTGGTTAACAGGATCGTGTTATGAAACTCATAAAATTAGTGAATATTACTTTAAATGACAAAACATTGATATACAATTTTAACAAAATTTGATTTAAAGTTCAGGTTCTTTTCTAAGAAAAATCAATATGACGTCGGTAAAGAAAAAACGAAATGTCGGACTTGGCATCCTAAAAAGTTGCAAAAATACGATTCTTTAATGAAAATTAAAAAAAATAAAGCTACAAGAAAATAAAATCTGAATTCGAAAAATTCCTAGAGCTTTTATATCAATCTCTTTTTTGTAAGAGTTATGATCTTTTCCTTGATCTGAAATCAAAGTGTGGGAGTGAAGCCAGCATGTGCTCATTGTTGCCAGTTCTTCCATTTTTCCGGAAATAAAGACTGATTTTTCTTTCCCCTCACCCTAGAAATAAAATTGACGTAATCAAAGTCCTCACACATAATTCATGGATGCAAATCGATCCTAACTGGCATGTAATCAACTAAATTAGTACAAAATCAAGTTGCTCGTCGCATGACTAGCGAAATCTGAAAAATAGGGAGAGCGGAATTAAATTCTTAAAATGTTGCGCTGTTAATCAATCAGTGTCAAATCAGGAGAATGACCGGGATATTGTACCATCCTCAAATACGATTTGATTGACGTCAAAATGACCCATGCTCCACGAATCTAACGAGCCACCATGCCATTTAAATAATGATTTCTTTATATTTTCGAAAAAAAGGCTTAGAACAATCACTAACTACCTACGTCGATTTGAATTAAAGCTATTGCTTCGGTTACGAGACATTCCAATTACTTCACACTTTTGACAGTACCGTTATAAAACGTCCTCACAAACAAAATTGGTACTATAAAATCATAATTTTCAGGATAATTACTCGGGGGCTTCCATATCCATATCTCAAGATGAGACTTTAGCTTTGATCCGTTACAACGTTTCATCTGTAAGTATATTTTAATTAGATAAACCAATATAATTTGATACGATTAAACAGTGTGACACTAAAACATTGGTATACGCTATTCTAGAGTGTGGAACACTCAAAATAATTATTATAATTTTATTAAGACCCTTTTGCATCGACACATTATAAGACCACAAACATAGGTTATGCTTTATAAATATGTCTTCGACGCACGTTAATTGGACAAAAGTAATTTCATGTTACCTAGATCACAACAACGTAGTCACAACAACGAAAATGTAAAGTCAACCTTAGTCATTGGTAATGACACACAACACTTATTACCGGTTTAGTATCCGTATGACGTAGCTGCAACGTCACTCATGACATCATTTTATGACGACATATTTGTATTACGTCGATTATTACCCGATAATTTATAATTGTAACTATCAATACGATGTATTACTGTTTTAGGTTTTTCGACATTCAACTACAGCGATTTATACCGTTTACGATATCGAGCACGGGTAAGTATATCTATTCAAATGTAAAAGCGGCGTACCCACTCAAGTAGTAAGCTATCGCATTATGAAAACATTTTTCGGGCAGCATAGAGCGTTATAATGACGTTGACGTCAAGTTAACGTTAATCTAACCAAAAAATGACGTTGGAAAGACGTACAATTTGAGTCGTAATCGAAAAGTCTGCTGCTAGCGTTCTAAGGCTAAATACAATTCATGGAGTTGACAATGAAATTTCATTTAAAGCAAAAACTCGTCGGAAGTAACAGTACCAGAGCAAAGAACAAACAAACCCTTATTTATAGCCAAATTTATTATTATTTATTTTTAGTTTGTATTACCACATCAACGATAGACTACCTGTTCAGCTGGCCACGTTTGACACGACGGGACATGGGTTCGCTTACGTTTACCTAAACAATATTTATTACTTGTCGAATGTCCTGGATATTTCCAATCCAGTCAAGGTCACGCAGGATGGTGTGGAAGGCGTCATTTATAACGGAGTACCCGATTGGGTGTACGAAGGTTGGTATAGTATAAGTAATCCACCAAGCCAAACTCCCTCTTCTGTTATGTTTATTTGCTATAAAGATAAAAGAGTACTGGAGCAAAATATCATGCCGTAACTGGGTATGTAATAAATTTTGCAATGGAACCGCTTTCGTTATGAGGCAATGCAATTGTGAGAGCTTATCCGTTTAATGTTTTCCAGTGCCAAATAATAATTTATGTTCGACATTTTGAAAAACTAATCTTTTCAGAGAGGGAGATGGAAAAATATATAAATGTATTAGATATATTATAATTATGTATTAAAAAAATCTGGCAAATAATTACCTAACAAAATATTTACAACGAAGAAAGTATCATATAATAAATATCATAGACAACTAAAATTAAATAAAAACGAGAATACACACACTATAATTAAATGTGAGAATAAGCTAAAAGTATGAAAATTATGAAAAGCTAAAAACTGCTCAAAAACACTACATACACACTGCAACCAAATTGATAACAAAAAACTAAAATTATACAAAAGTACAACACACTGACTACAAGTAAGTGTTAAAAAGTTTAAAATTACATGAAAAGTCAACTAGCAAATGAATGTGATAAAGACTTAAATTGCACAAAAGTACAACAATAAAACTAACATTACACAAAAGGACAAAACGCAGATTGCATCTAAATTTGACAAAAATAATTACAATTTCACGAAAGTTCAATAAGTACCCTACAACTAATTGTGATAAAAAACTAAGATTAAGTACAACACACACACTGCAAACAAAACGTTCTTCAAATATTACACAAGAATGCAATCAACACACTACTACAACTAAATGGTATAAGAAGCCAAAATTGCAAAAAGGCCAAACACACATTGTAACTAACACACTAAAACCAAAATGTTATTCAAGGCAAATATTACACGGCAATCCAATAAACACATGCTACAACTAAGCGTTACAAAAAACTAAAACTACATGACAAGATAACACTCACACTACAACTAATAAAATACTGGACTTACACGAAAATATAACAAACATACTACAACTAAATATTATAAAAAGGTAAAATAACACAAAAGTACGATATCCCCATTACAACTAAAAAATGATAAGAGCAAATATTACAAAGGTACAATATACACAAATACACATAGTAAACGTTGTAAAACACTAAAATTGCATAAAATTAAAACACGCACAATATAACGTAACGTAATAAGAAAATTAATATTTCGAAAATGTACTACACACACTACAACTAAAACGTTATAAAAACAAAAAAATATGTAAAAGTACAAAGTACAACACACACACTACAACCAAACGTTACAAAAAAATAAAACTACATGACAAGACAACTGTCAAACTGCAACTAATAAAATAGTGAGTTTACACAAAAATATACCACACATAAAACTAAATGTTATAAAAATATAAAATAACACAAAAGTACAACATCCCCACTCGCGCACTGTAAGTTGAATGTAACAAAAAATTCATTGCGCTGTTCGGGCGTTACATTATTTAATTCACTTCCAATTGATCTTAAGGTTTGTTCGAGACTGTCAGTGTCAGTGTAGACGTAAAGCACAATATATTTTTCGGAAAACTAATTTCAAAGTTCAAGCCTCACAAGTGTATTGTTTTTTAGAAAAAGGCCTTAATTACCGAGTGATAGGAGTATTTGCGAGCAAGCAGGGTTTTTGCGGCATAATTTTATACCGAATTTAGCGGAAAACAGCGTTTTTCTATCAACTTCCCTGATTTCGGGGTCGGAGCCCCGGCTTGAAATTCACGCCGCAACATGACTGATAGAGAGGACGATTCCTCCTGCCTCCGCTCGGAGGATATCATGTCAAATACCCCCAGCGAAGAGGTGATAGCTCGTAGTGGCTATATTTACAAAAGGCTATTGAAGCACGGTGAAGAGTGCAAGATTTGCGCGGAAATCACGCCTTCATTAAAGTCAATCTCGAACCTGCCAATTGAAAGCATTCTTCCGCATCTGAACAAAGGTATCGATCACTTGAAAACGGCCCACGACTCAATGCCTTCTTCCTCAAAAAGGAAGGAAACGGCGAAAGCCAAAATTGATACAAGCAGGAATGCTCAGAAAAAGCGTCAAAAAACCCTCGACGGAAGTTCCGATATGGAAATAGACTTTTTGCCGATGACAGAAAAAGAGACCGAAAAAGGAATCGAAAAAAGAGACGATAAAAACCTATTACCTTCGACCTTTGCAACGAATGGCAAGGTGAGTGTATCGGAACAACGCACTTCTGCGCTCCTGGTAGGGCCGACTGACAAAGATGGTTTTAAAGTGCCCTTTAAAACCATCCCTTTTAAAAAGAATGGAAGAGAGGTGAAACATGACATGGATGGACCCCCTAGCATCCCCCTAGACAACCGATATGAGGCCTTATCGGACTTAGAGGATGAGACAAACAGCAATGCCTCTACCTCAAACCTTAGCGATAAGACGAAAAAAGTTCCAAGTAGGACAAGCACCCGGGTCAGGAAAAGGGCACAAGCTGTGCTGAAGACAAAAGTGGGACCGCCACCCCCGGTCGTAATGCAGGGGAAGTTAAAGGCGCATGCCGACTTGCTTAGCGATACGCGTCAAATGAAAATAAGTAAATTCACAATTAAATACGCTCGAAATAGCACGATATTCTATTTCGAGAACGATAAAGATTGGGCCGTATTTAAGAGGGTTATGGACGCGGAAAATGTGAAATACCATAGCTACGCTGAGAAGAATCAGAAGACGAGAGCCTTTGTCTTGAGAGGACTTGACGGCAACATAGCCGTAAATGAAATTAAACGCCACCTAACCGACGAATACAAATACAATATAAAGAATGTATTTGAGATGAAGAAGACGAAAGATCCCCTGTACTTAGTTGTTACTGAAGCAACTGTCACCCTGAACAAAATTCAGCAAGATATCAGAACCATAATGAATATCCGGGTTACATGGGAGCATCGTAGAAATACAAGACCCATTATGCAATGCAGGAGGTGTTAGGGTCATGGGCACTCCATGACTTATTGCACTAAAGACTACAAGTGTAGTAAGTGTGCCCAAGGCCACGAAATCACCTCCTGTAATAACACTGAAGTCCGTTGCGCCAACTGTAAAGGACCGCATAGGTCTATTGACTTGGACTGTCCAGTTTATAAATATAAACTCGAACAATTAATGACGAGCAAACAACCACCCAAGAAATATGTGCCTGCACCCGCGCCCGCCACGCCGGCCTGGCAGGGGCGCGGTCAACCTAGAGGACAAGGCCGGGGTATAAATAGAAGAGAGCCGCAGCCCCAACCCCAAGTACAATGCCCCCAAGGCATACAGCAGTCCCAGGGAGGAGCAAAACATACCCCGAACGCGCAATACGACCAGAACTTCCCTAATACGCTAAGAGCGCCGCAGCACACGCAAACTGCGCCGCAGCACACGCAAACTGCGCAACCTAATTCCGGCGAAAGCGGGGTAAGTGGCAATGCGCAAAATATGATATCTAATCTTTCAAATGTTGTAGCTAAAATCAACTCTCTCGTAAATGTTTCCGAATTGTTCTTTGCGTTAGATGAATTTCGCAGCATGCTAGAAGCATGCAACAATGACAAGGCAAAGATCTTACAAGGAACAATTCAATTCTTTTCTGTAGATATTTATAAATACAATATATAAATGGCTTCCCAATGTCCTCGTTTAATATTGTTTCTTGGAACTGTAATGTTATTCGAAATAAGCTTGGCGAATTTAAGCATTTTATGTACACGTCCCAGTTCCAGATTGTTTTCTTGCTCGAAACTCGAATAAATCGAGATTACAAAATCAAAGTGCGAAACTATACAGTAGAGCGCTTTGATAGGCCTGCAGGAAACGGGGGAGGTGTGATCTGCCTAGTACATAAGTCACTCAGATACAAAAGGAAAACACGGATTAGATCCGTCATTGAATACGTGAGCATCGAGCTCGACGGTGGCTTATGTGTTAGCGGCGGGTACGCACCTCCAGACCTGCGCATCACGCAAGCCGACCTGCTCGAATTTTTGCAACCAGGTAAACGCTCCATACTGATTGGAGATTTTAACGCTAAGCACGTCGCATAAACCATAAAGGCCGTGTTGTACGCACTTTAATAGAAGACAATTTGGAAGTCCAATACCTTAGAACTCGTGACCCTACACATTACAGAGGACGCCTAGTTCCTTCATACCTGGACGTGGCATTTGCTCGAGGAATGGCAGGCATCCAAGCGCCAAAAGTCATTAATGATCTTAACTCGGATCATCTTGCAATCAGATTGAGTCTAACGCGAGTTAGGCGGCCGGAAGCCTATGAAATGGAAGTCATTTCATATAAAAATCTAGATTGGAGGGTGTTCCGAGAGAGATTAAACGCCGCCACAGTCATTCCGAGACAAATTGATTCCGTCCAAGATTTGGAGAACGAAGTGAACTCAATTACCAGAAACATCCAGCGCGTCAAAGACGAACTATGTCCGAAAATCCGGAAAAGGCCGTTTACGGAAACTCTTCCTGATGAAATCCTATCCTTAATTAGATTCCGGAACCGAATTCGGCGCAGGTGGCAAAGGAACAGAGCAGTAAATGATCGGATTAGGACGAATGCACTTACTGACCAAATTAAGAGGGACATCCGAACTCACAGGGATGCGACATGGATGAGTTTCGTGAATGGGCTAGGCACTGGGGATGGCTCTCTGTGGAAGCTCTCGAGACAGGTGCGCAGGGGTCCAACTGAGATCCCCGCGATTCGCCACCAGGGCGAGGATTTACTGAATGATCAGGCAAAGGTTGAGGCCTTTGCGGACTTTCTCGAGGGAATACATGGAGAGATACCGGATACCGTGCCATTGCACGCCCATATCAGGGAACGGGTAACGCCGTTTTTAAACCACCCGTATTCAATTCCGCCCCCTGTGATTAGGAAACTTCTAGTCACTCCAACCGAGATACGCGATGTTCTCAGCCGCCTGCCAAAGAATAAGGCGCCGGGACCTGACACTATCCTTAACCTGCTCCTCAAAAACCTACCCAAGAAAACCCTGGCACATCTAATGCATATTGTAAACGCTATTCTGCGCCTGCAACACTTTCCCAGCTCTTGGAAGATCGCGCGAATAGTGCTGTTCCCCAAGCCCGGGAAGGACGCCAAACTCACGAGCTCCTACAGGCCAATTTCTTTGCTCAACACGATGAGCAAGCTCACTGAAAAGCTCATACTGTCCAGGATTAACAAGGCCGCTCTGAACCTCCGTGTTTTACCGGAGGAACAGTTCGGCTTCCGCAGCGGGCATAGCACAAATATGCTCGCTGCAAAAATAGCGTCCGACATATACGAGGGGTTCAATGAACGGCATTGCACTGCCTTGTTGCTCCTGGACATAGAGCGCGCGTTCGACTGGGTATGGCATAACGGTCTATGTTACAAACTTATCATCACGCACGAATTCCCGCTGCATTTGGCAGCGTTAGTTGCGTCTTACCTGGCCGGGCGCTCCTTTTCAGTGCGCATCAATAATGCTAACTCATCCTTGAGGCCGATCCGAGCTGGCGTCCCGCAGGGAACAGTGCTATCACCACAGCTATTCAGCTATTACATAGCAGATCTTCCCTCCCATCCTAACTCATCCCTGGCATTCTATGCTGACGATACAGCCCTATACTCCAAATCCTTTAGCGCACAGGAGGCGGCGAATAATGTCAGTGCCCATATGGCACAAATATTTGAATTTTATTCGAATTGGAAAATTCGGTTAAACACATCGAAAACAGAGCTAGTTCTATTCACACGAAAATTTACGAACACCGATATGCACCCGATCGTAATACATAATACTCCCATCCTCCCTAAACCAAAAGTCAAATACCTAGGAATCATGTTTGATAAGAGGCTAACGTTCTGCGACCATATTGCTTATATTAAAAGCAAAAATCTCATTGTATGGGATAAACTGAAGCCTCTTATCAGACATGGTTCTTTCCTAAGTCCCGGAAATAAAGTCACTCTTTACAGGGCAATCACCAGGCCCTTTTTGATGTATGGTGCACCGGTTTGGTGTTCTGTCTCTGATTCGCAAATGAAGAAGTTACAAATCCTTCAAAACCGCCACCTTAGGGCAGCTTTTTCGGCGGGTCGCTATACCAGGACGAGCGACCTGCACGCGTGGGCGCGTATAGATTACGTAAATGAACACGTGGATAAGCTCGCGTGTAGGTTCTATAACTATGGTATCCGCGGCTCGCCGAAAACGGCAAACATCGCAAATGCTAGGTTTAACCCAGAATTTAGAGCCAAACACGGGCCCATACATCGAAAAACTACAATTTTCTTCCTTGAACCTAGACCTCCTTAGACAGACCTATCCCTAAATCCCTAATCCCCTAAAAACTTCCTTAACACACCCTCAGCTGCTTTGCGGTAAAACGCTAGGTAGCAGGAGCACCTAAATTGCACCGCGACAACCACCTTGACTGTCGCTCCTAGCCCAGGGCGGGCCCGCCAATCTGGTTCGTTAGAACATGGCTTGCTAAGGGACCCGACAATCATTTATATACGGCCAGCTCGCAGACTGCCGCAGTCAAGTAACTGCGAACCGTCTCTGCGCTCCTATGCTCCGGCAGGGGCAGAATAGCCAAGCATCGTCAAATTTCGGTTACTATTGCAATCTACTCCTCACCAAGACTATCTATTATTAGGTAGTCTATTACTTGTGTATGAATGTGTGATTGTGTGTGTGTGTGTTTCTTAGTAAACCAAACAACCGTGACATGGGGTTTTTCAGTATGTTTTCCCCATATTTACCTTCTCTCATCTTCCATCCCTCTTCAACACTAGCCAACTAGATCCATTGCCATCTGTATTGTAATTCATACACTCTTGAAAGGTAAAGCCTAAGAAAGATTAGATGTCAGAGCGCATTGCCACCTGCCTACATGTTTACGAATCCGGGCGATCAATCTGCCCAGGTTTTCGCTTGCGTGTGCTGCGGGGTTGTAAAAGCATCTGTTTGAGATGCAGGCGACCTCGTTTGTAAACACGATTAGCTGTTATGTAGATTGTAAACGTAGGCTTAAGGTGACCATGTATTAAAATGTCCATAATA
>JAEQML010081510.1:0-11172 GCA_016904865.1 Pissodes strobi
TGTTCTTTAGACCACCAATGCGTTTCACCTATAGTCTGTAGTTTTCTCCGCCGTTGAGTTTGACTACAAGAAATCCAAACACCCATCCTTTGATGTGAGTCTTAAAAAAAACGCAATGGAATTTATCAGACTGAACAGTGAAGCTGCTTTTATATTAGATTTTAAAACATCACATGTAACTAAATTTAAAACGTGGCTATAACACCATACATGTATATGGTCAAGATTATGTTCCTTCATTTTTGCAGAAAAGTCATTAAACTCTCTCTGCCTGTTGGCAGCTCCATCGGTAGAATCTGCAATACAGTTTTGTGCTTCGAGTTTACTATTTTGAAATATACTCATTATCAAATTAAAAAATCCTTTAACTGTTGCATCCTGTATCTTGTCCACGTGTAAATACCTAAAAATATGGTAAATAGGGTAGGGTGCTGTAAGAGTACGCACTTAGCATTTATTTAAATATAAAAATTAAAATTACGACATTTTCTTAAAACTATTTTTTTATTTGAACCGTCTGGTATGTCGAAACTTAAAAACGAAATCGAACTTATTTCTAATATTGTAGCAAAAAACAAATAAAAATAAGGAAAAGACATATGCGCACTCTTACGCTTACCAGTTTGTAGGAATGCGAATTATTATTTGTAAGAGTGCGCAGAGAATTTTACATGCAAAAGTCGCAACTATATGTCCCTACGCCAGAATAGGCGGTACATTTTTCATGCCACCATTCAGCGCATCTTATACACTCTATCCAGTCTTCAGTTAGAGGTTCCTTGTACACTTGATTACATAGAGGACAACTCCACATCTTTTTTTTTGGTGGGGTAGATTTTGTTTTTTTGGGATTTGCTTTAGGTTTTTTAAACGATCCATGAAGGCTAAGTACAGGTTTTTGTTTCGGTTTTTTCTTTTCTTCTTCTAACAACTGATTCTTGAACGGCGAGCTAGTGATTATTTAGATTTCTTTCTTTTTCGGCTTTCTGATCGAGCAGCGCATGATTTTGAGAACGGTGATATTGAAGCTAATGATACGAAAGAAGGTTCCTGTGATGGTCCAGCTGGGAATGGAACAACGAACGGTTCAGATACGGTAATAGCATCATTTTTGAGCTTGAAAGATTCAGCAAGTTTAGGTTCAGCAGTTGCGTTTTCAGTTAAAGAGTTAACGTTTTTAGGTGTAGCAATTTCTTTCTCAGTTATGACAATGGCCACTGCATTAGAACTTGTGCATGCTATGGCTTCTGATCCTTGGGGAATTACGAACGGCTCGGTTTTTGCTGTTTCTGTTGTCTCTGAATTTATAGTTGCTGGGTTTTCTCTTTCGGTGACGTAACTGGCCATAAAATCACCCTCCGTAAATGTATCGGGATTTAGTGGACATATTGCCGTTACTCTGAAACCTTTAACAGCATTTACCATAGTTGCTGCTTTAAAGTATGCTGGTGCAAATATTGAAGCAATCTGATAAACTGTTATTACGCGCCCTGGATGATTAGTTAGCCATTTGTCATATTCGATAGAATAAAATTTCTTCAGCGGACTAAAGAAGCACCGGTCTAATGGTTGCATGCGGTGGCTGCTAAGAGGTGGCAGGGTAAGCGCTTTAATATTGTGTTTTCTGAAAAAATCAACAGCTTCAATGGAACAATGGGATGAGTGGTTATCCATTATCAATAATACAGGCTGTTGTTTTGTGGGTTTTGCGTGGTCTCTAAAATGGGTCGCCCAGTCCACAAAAAGTTCCTTATTAATAAAGCTGCTATCGGATACCATTCCAATCGAAGATGGCGGCGAACCATCTAAAAAATCTGCCTTCATTCTTTTTCTGGGATATGTAAAGGTAGGGGGTATAAACTGTCCACTCGCACTCATTGCGCAGACAACAGTCACATTTGTACCTTTCTCAGCGCTAGATATTTTGTTCACGCACCTTTTGCCTTTTGTAGATAGAACTTTGGGAGGTTTATTGGGAACAGTAGAAAATCCCGACTCATCCATATTATATATCGCATGTGGCGGAAACCTATATGACTCCATCAGTTGCTGAAGATTGCCGAAAAATCTCTGACATTGCGGCTGATTAAACCCTATAGCTCTAGCAGGACTTGTGGTAGTAGGCTGTCTTAAGGAAATATCGTTGTTTCGTTTTAAGAATCCCCGTAATCATCCCTTGCCTGCCTTTTTCGATGTTTTATTGAAACGATGTGATATGTGATTCTATTCGGCAAACTCATACGCCAAGCTCCTTAAAGCTTTTGCCGTTAATCCGTAAAACATGTTATCTATATTCTTAATATAATTTTTCAGCTCTTCCTCCATTTCCTTGGTGAACGTAATGTCGAACCTTCCCAGATTTGTAGCTATATTCGCCCGTTTTAATCTTTTTCTAAAAGTACTCTCTGCCATTCCCAGAGATGCTGCAACCTTCCTTTTACTCTCACCATTTTCAACCCTTTTTCTAGCCTCTTCCATAATTTCTGAGGAGCATAAAGATCTTTGAGAGGTTCTCTTTCGCGTCGACATTCTGTAATAAAACAAATAACGTTATTTTTAAATGAGAAATTGTCCTATATGTGCATAGTTTGTAAGAGTGCGCGCGCACTCTTACAAACTAAAAATCTGCGCACTCTTACAGACTAGACACAATTATTAAAATCGACGTAAGTGTCTCCATCTCTGGTGTATAACACGAACAATTGTACTGTAGATGGATGGCCGCATGATATACTAAATCAACATTGAAATAAGTACACGTAGTTCCAACAAATTAAAACGCAATACAGTTTATAAAACGCAAAAATATTTTAGGAAAACAATGTACATAATTAAAACTTACCTCAAAACTTTTATATCTGGACTTTTTCAAGCACTAATTGTAAGCGAGTGTATAACAGCGAACTTGACAGTTAGGAACTGAAGACAGCCGCAAATTAAGGGTGTGTTCCGAAATTTGACAAATGCGCACTCTTATCACCCGCGCACTCTTATAGCACTCTACCTTATTATTGATTGCTTGATTTAGTTTATTTGATATACCTAATAGGTAATGATACAGAGTCGTGGCGTAATCTTTTATGTACCAAATGATAATAAAAAGTAGTTTTATTTTTTTAGCAGCCCAATAATAAAGTGATAAACTTACTTAAAAAATATGTATCCTTTTATTCTTAGATGTTATTACCTTATAACAACAATATTAGTTTCGGAGACAAATGTGGGGTAAAAAGATCCCTGTAATCATTTTGTCCCATTGTTTTGAGAAATCATTTTGCCCCATTGCTAAAGGGATCCTTTTGGCCCATTTGTAGTAAAGTTAACCTAACTTTTTTAAAACCAATAAAATTATGCAAAACTATCGACCGGTTTGTTCACTAAACTATACTTTACCATAGCAACTATCGCGTATTTAAATATCTAACTAGTGTTTAATGACAAACATGAATAAAATGAAATTCTCACCTTAGATTAAGTCGTTAAAAATCACATTTTATTTTTATACCGACGAAACACTTGCGGATCGGTCGCTGTCACTCATTGTACTGAACCGACGTATTGAAAGGCACATGTTGCCACTAGTGGCTAGGTCGCGACGGTCTAAAAACGTTCCCGACACGATTGTGATGTATTCGCTGAAACACATGCAAGCTGTATATTTCGTAAAAAGTGCATCCAAAGTACGGCCACGTATTACAATAAGTTTAGTAATATTTCACTTTTCGCATGGCCCTCCGCTCGCTACGGGGGCTCAAGGAAAGGAAACTAACCAGGGGCTAACCCAAACGTAACCCAAGACATACCCAAAATCAAGAAAAAAACTGTTTGCTAACCAAAACTAATCCAAGACATACCGAAAATCAAGAAAAAACTGTTTAGAATCAACCGTAAAAAAGTAACAGAAAAAGCAACGGGGTTTGAACCCGGGCCGCCGCCGATTTGAGACCTAACCATCTAGACCTCTCGACCACGGGATCACGACAGCTCTTGCGACAAATTGATTGCATCGCGAAGACATGGCGCGAATACAACCGCTCGAGTCAACCCCACATACACTAGATGGCGTTGGAGGCGTAAGAGAGAGAGAGAGGGAGGTGACGCACGCAGTATTACGTCAGCGGGAACGATTTTAGACCGCCGCGATCTAGCCGCTAATCATGTTGCCAAGTCTACGGCTCCTGTCGTGCATACAGTAGTGACAAACTGGCGTGGGGGTCGTTTGACCCCAGGGGGTCTTTTTGCCCCGGTCTCCCCTAATACCTGCCTAAAATTGACCTATACCTATAGATCATTTGAGTGTCAAATAATGTAAATAATATTCACGAGAGCGTAAAAATATACACTCACAAATTTTACCACATTGAAATTATTAGAATAAATAAAACACACGTTCTCATTGAGATGATAAACCATAACTAACTTTATTTTAAGCATATATTGATCTACATTCAGGTGACGCGACATACACATTCATTGTTTATCAGAGTTCCACGAATAATGCAGTGGAGGACGCAGTATACAGTTTCGTCCTATGTTTATTATTTTTTAAAGATTAGTGATATTTTAACACCCCCACTCAATAACTTTAAAAAATACCTAAAAACTTGAAAAATTTGTTGTGCTTTTCAATACATAAACTTTTTGTCAATACATCCGCAGTCATTTCATGTGTCGGCATATAGCTAACTTTAATTTGCATATTAGAAATCGCTTTTCTTACAAAATGATGCCGCACGTCAATGTGCTTAGAGCGTTTATGATATACAGGATTTAATGATAAATTTAAAGCACTTTGATTATCATTAAAAGCTAACCCAAACTAACCTCAAACAATAACTCTTGGTACCTTTAAGATAGCGCAATATTCTTTTGGCATATTTCCAATGAGTTTCATTGTGACTCGTGTTAAATTGGCTTAAATAACTCACACCAAAAGCAATACCTATCAGGCCTCGTTAGTACCGCCAAATACATCAAACTACCTAAAAGCTGTTGGTAAGGAATATCAGACACGTTTTCATCCGTTTTTTCAATACTTAATTTTACTTCTAACGAAGCTTTGACAGGTTTGCAATCTGTCATCTCAAAACGGCTTAGCAATTGATTAATGTATTTCTCTTGACTCAAAGAAATAATCTGATTTTCCTTATCAATTTGGATTTCCATCCCTAAAATTTGCTTAGCTTGCCCTAAGTCCTTGATTTTGAATTTTTGCTCTAACTCCTTTTTCAAAAATTCAGTTTCACGCTCACAATTTGAAAATACAAAAAAAAAATGTCAAAGATTTGTCAACGTTTCTTTTTGTAAATAAACATGGCTCTAAATCTGACTTTATATAGCCTAAATCTAATAAAACACTATTTACCCTGTTATTCCAGGCTCGTGACGCCTGCTTAAGCCAGTAAATAGCCCTATTTAACTTTAAAACCTTATTGTCACTAAAATTGTTTTGTACATACCCTTCAGGTATTTTCATGAATACCTGTTCCTTCAAATATCCATTTAAGAACGCAGTCTTAATATCCAAATGTGTGATATCTAGATTCATCTTTAGTGATAACGCAATTAAGAGTCTCAATGTCGAATGCCGCACAACTGGTGAAAAAGTTTCCTCATAATCAACACCTTGCTCTTGCGTGAAACCTCTCGCAACAAGACGGGCACTATATGTCACCTCATTCGCACTATTGATCTTTCTTTTAAACACCCACTTGTTGTCCACTACTCTGGCACCTTTAGGTAAATCCATTAACTCCCAGGCCTCATTCTCCTCAAATGACTCCAGTTCTTCCTTCATGGCCGTTTTTCAACATTCAGCATCCGGCCTAGCTTAACATTTGTCGGATTCTCGAAATCTGTCACACTGAAGTATGACACATTTTCACCATATTTCACCACAGATTTAGAAAGTCTATTTGATCGTCTTAAATTTTGCTCTGGATCGCCATTCTGAATCATACCCAAATGTTTCTTGTCAAGATTATAATCTTCATCGCTATCACCATTCTGAGAATATTCTGACTCACTCTCACTCTCGAAGATGTGAAGGATCTCCTCTTGCTCTTCATGATCCCCCACTGAATTTAAAACCTCTGTTTGAGTTTCACTCTCTTTATTTTGAGTTTTGTCTAAGCAAATTATCACCTCTCTATTATTTTTGTTTTCTTCTATGATAATGACATCACGTGACACTATTACATCTTTCTTGTCTGCATCATAAAGTCGGTAGCCCCTAGTAGTGTCACTAAATCCCACAAGAATCATCTTTTTGGATTTTTTATCCCACTTTAGTCTTCTCTGCTTTGGTACAACCACCATCGCAGTGCTGCCAAATATCCTTATATGACTCACATCAGGAACTTTTCCAGACCAAACTTCTATAGGTGTTTTTCCATCTAATCCAGAAACAACACTTCTGTTTCTTAAGTATACCGAAGTGTTTATCGCTTCTGCCCAAAAACGTTTTTCCAGTCCTGCATCAAATAACAAGCATCTCGATTTTTCCACCAATGTCCTCAGCATTGCCATTTTGCTCAGGTGTGTAGCTATTTGTGGTTTGGTGAACAATGCCAAATCTCTTGAGCATCTTTTTCACTGCCAGTCCACAAAACTCACCACCGTTGTCAGATCTAACCATTTTAATTTTTCTTTCTATTTGATTTTCTGCCATACTTTTAAACTCTATAAAGTATTTTAGAGCCTCATCTTTTGTATTGCAAAAATATACAAAAGACATTCTGCTGTGGTCGTCTTCCAACACCAAAAAATATTTGGCACCTCCCAGAGATTTTACCTCCATCGGTCCACACAAATCTGCATGAATTAGGTCTAACAAATTTTCAGATCTCGAACCCTTTTTCGGAAAAGGTTTTCGTGTTTGTTTGCCTTCGTTGCATGTTACACAATTATAATTGTCTATTTTTATTTTTTTTTATTTGTCTATTTTTTTTTCTCCTTGAAAATTTAAGCCTGTGACAGCCCCATTTTTCATTTTTGATAAATCCGTGCTATTTAAGTGACCAAATTTTCGATGCCATGTTTCCCCAGTGACCTTAGATGCCTCTGCCAAAAAGCATGGTTGCCAAATTTCCGTTTTGAGCTTGTAAACATTATTATTAAGGCTTGCCTTCCCAATTAACACGTTTTCACTGTTGTATATCTTACAGCCCTTATTATCAAAATTTACAGTGTTGCCATTTTTGATTAATTCGCTGACCGACAACAAATTCGTTGTTAATTGTGGCACGCAAAGTACATTTGTGACACAAACCTCAATCACATCCTGTCCTATTTTACTTCTTAACTCAACATTACCAATACATTCAACTGATGCTGTGCTGTTATTGGCAACTGTGATATCAGGCAACTGTGATAGACAGACAGCCATTCTTTGTTTGGGGTTATATGCGCACTCGCTCCAGAATCCACACACCAATCCTGGTTGCTAAATTTGCCACCCATCAATACTGCACTGTAAACATGTTTTTTGCCTTTGTCTTTAGACTCATCTTTGCTCTCTTTCTTGTTTTCTTTCTCTTTCCTATTCTCAGGACACTGAGATGCAAAATGCCCTTTAGAATGACACCGAAAACAAGTTACTTCCTTTTTATTCTTGCTCAAGTAGGAATTGTCTGGTTTGCCTTTAAATTTCGTAGCAAAAGTCCCATTTTGCACTAGTATCACACTCCATGTCTAAAAGCTTAGTTTTTATCTTATCTGCTGTTATGTTTATACCTGAGTGTTCGACGGCCATAATCATCGGCTCATATTTTTCTGGTAATCCAGCTAATAGTAGGCTTCCAGCCCACCCATCATCTATGGCGAAACCAGTATTTTTCAACTTACTAGCAGTTTCGACCATCTTAGTCACATACTCGCCGATAGAATCGCAATTTTCTCTGCGAATATTTATCATTGACCTTAATAAGGCGATTTTTCGGGTAAATCCACTATCGTCAGATAACGACTTTAATTTATCCCACAAATTCTTCGCGTCTGTCGTATCCTTTATATGCACGAAAAGACTTGGTTCGATGCTCACAATTATCTTTGATCTGGCTTGGGCTATCTTTGTAGCTTCCGTCTCGGTTCCAAGAATACACCCTTTTTGCCCTTCTAGAATCAAATAATTTTCTATCGCAAAACACCACTCGTCGTAGTTTTCCCGACCACAAAGTTTTGGCACACTTTCAAGAAAACTCGTCGACATTTTTTTACACACACTCAAAGAACGATTCTTTTATACTATTTCCTTAAGAAACACGCACTGGGCTCATAACCTATTAGAATAAATAAAACACACGTTCTCATTGAGATGATAAACCATAACTAACTTTATTTTAAGCATATTATATCGATCTACATTCAGGTGACGCGACATACACATAAGAGACTAAACATTCATTGTTTATCAGAGTTCCACGAGTAATGCAGTGGAAGGCGCAGTATACAGTTTCGAGCAACGTACTTTTATATGACAAAACTTTAGTTTTAGAAACGTTGGGGCACCGGAGATTAGAATCGCATCAAGATTTAATGGTGTCAGAGATACAGTTCTGTGAAGCGCTGTAATATGCTGGTTGCTCCAAGTGAAACTAGTATCATCCGCAAAGACGTACAATAATGTACCGCTAATGTCCAGACAAGCACTGTCGTTAATAAACAGCAGACACAAAATAGAGCCTAGTACTGAGCCCTGGGTACTCCACAATCTATTGGCTTGCAAGAAGACATCGACGTATCAACCCTCACAAGCTGTATTATGTTGTTAAGATACGACTTAAACCATTCGAGAGGCACCATTCTGAATCCGTAGTACTGCAATTTTTGAAATAAGATATTATGATTTACACAATCGAAAGCTTTAGAAAAATTACAGAAAATTGTTGCTGTAGAGTGATGGTTGTTCAGGTTGGAGTATACATAATTAAAGAGGGAAAACATAGCATCATTTGTGCATCTGTTACTTAAAAATTCTAATTGATACGTAGTAAGTATTTTATATTCCCAACTAGCAAATATAGTTCCCAGTCCTTTTTAAAATGTCACTGTCCCTAAAGTATAGCTTCTAGACGCACCCTGCCACTTAAAATGTTACTCTATAAGGAACAGACACTTTGAAGTATATTTCGAGAGTGACCGGTTAGTGCCTACCTACCATAAAAATGGAAAATAACCCCGATTGCAAGTGGCAAACATGTAATTTAAATAAGTGGCTGGAACTAAACTTTATAGTAACTTTTTAAAGTAGCGATCACTAACAAGTGCTGCCATAATGCCTCCATTAAGTTTTTGTTACTTTATAGTAACAATTTAAGTTACGGGGTAGTCGCGGCCACGACACCTAGTTACTTCTAATTTATAGTAGCATTGAAAGTAGCAAAATGGTTACTGCTACCTTCCTAGATCACTATAAAGTAGCCGTGGCTTATACATTGCCACTAAAAAATCGCGGAGACCAAAAATTGCTACTTTATAGTGACCATAACTTAATATATCCTAATAAATGTAATTGCCTCAGATTGCACATTGCATAGTGTGCTGCTCTGTTTTAGTATTTCTTTTACTTGCTAACAAAAGGAATCACTGCGAGCCGAAGCATCAACATCAGAAACAAAAACTACATCTTTCTATAATCCTGCTGATGAACATCATAAATCAGGTAGTGACTGTGACATTTTTAAAGCTGTTTCTGTAGATGAGTGAAGTGTTAGTGCATCTGCAACTGAATCTCAGAGGAGAACTAATTTGGGAACCAACAGCAATATAAAAGCTAAAAGAGTGGGAGGGATATTAGAACTTTAATTGGAACACCAAGCTCTTGTCCCATAAGAGCCATGAGCGATGGCCATTTTTAGTATAATGGAATCCAACAAAATTTATTGTCCCTTTAACAAATGACTAAAGAAAAAGATACGAAACCAGTATTCCTTATTTTTAATATTGATGGATTGCCTCATTTCAATAGCTCTCCTCTAGAGTTTTGGCCGATATTACTAAAAGTGCAAGAATTCCCACAAGAAAAACCGGTGGCTGTTGCTATCTATTGTGGACCAATGAAACCACCTCTTCAAGAATTTTTGCAGGAATTTGTAAACGAACTTAAAATTCTTCTGGAAAGTGGGTTTCAGCTGAATGATACAATAGTTAAAGTGTGTATTCAATATTTTATGTGTGATATGCCAGCTAGATGTTTTATCAAAGGTGAGTACCATTACTGTTTATCTGAAAACACTATAGGCCTAGAAACGAAAACATGAATTCGGAAACCATTTACATATCAGATAGTATGATTTTATCATCTTATACTCCAAAAAATAAATGGTTTATGACAAATTGAATTCTTACATGCAATTCATAATGAGGGAAAATGTTTCATTTATGGTGCTGCTATTAATAATTATAAAGATTTTTTTTCATCTGCCATTTACATCATCCCACATAAATATTTATGAATGTAACTATGAAAGTAAGAATAATTTCAACAATCCAAAATTATATCACTTGGACAAAATTAAGTGCAAATTGGTCGCGATCGAATGGACAGAGACACTTGTATTTTTTACTTTACTTCATACCCTTCGAAGTAAGGAATAATATGATTTTATCACTATTATTTTCATTTTGTAAACCTGTCATAATCAATGTAGCGAATATGCCCGTGAACATCACACTCGGCAATGGCCGATTTACTTTGATGAGCATTCAAAACTTCAATGAAAAAACATCCTTTATCAAAAACCTGCAACTTGCGACCATGTTGACAAGTCTATCCACACCCAAGTGGACTCATTCAGCCTTATGCAGTAAGTACCTTGACTTGATGTCAAGGTTGAAACCGAGTACATCCACCACCGAGTAGCGACAGAAACCGTCGGAACCTTTGAAGTTTGGGGGTCAAATTTTCTTTCTCTCTCATTTGACGCGTTTGACAGATAAACAACCTATTTCACTGGTTAAATTGTGAAGAACTCGTTTACACTATCGATAATTTGAAGTGGACTTAATGAGATAAGGATATTTGCGGTTGAATTAATATGAATATCATTGAAAAACTTTATTAAAAGAAAATATTTTGTTTTCTTTATTTTATCACACACAAAAGAAACATTTTTAATTTATAGTCTAGAAAAATCAAATTTGGTGAAACAAATTAACAGAAATAGTATTGCA
>JAEQML010081511.1:0-11172 GCA_016904865.1 Pissodes strobi
ATACAACGCTAAATAATATTTTTCCTCTTTTAGTTACTACAGGGGTGGGATAGTTTGGGTTAGTTTACACTTTCCTCATCTTGGGCTTTTAGGGGCAAGTGTAACCTATAACCTTTCCTTCACGCAAGTTAATATAAGTTTTTCATACATTGTTACGGTAATTTTAACAATTCCGTAACATCAGGTTATTCCGAGTTCGCTTGCATTTATTTTGAGTTTGAAATAATTACTTTTCATTTAGGAATTTAGATCGGGGGTTTCTCTGCCGTACTCTTTCCCCTCGTGAATTCCAGGCTGAGTCCATGTGGAAAATTCCGCATTAAATAGTACGAAAATATTAATAAATAATGAATTATTATGTTGTCCATCGAGTTCATTTAAAACTAATTTTTGTCTCTTAAATATATCAGTCGATAATAATTATCTAGTTAATATAAAATGAAAATTAATATTATGGGTTGGATCTACGTAAATACAGCAATAGAATATATTATTTAAAATTGATAAATAATTTCAAATATGCAGATCATATTTCATGCTTAAAATCGGTCGCTTCGTACGTACGGTGGTAAAAATTGAAATATTTGTGACGACTGCGTGTCAGTGTAATTTTTTTCGAGATGTGATTCTGGCGGAAGGTAGGACTCGATTTTAAAAGTTGTCTTGTACCGGGTACCAGTGTGAGAGGTTGTGAGAAGGTAGGGCTTGATTTATTTTATTGTTATTTTTTTGCGATATCTGATCTTATTTCTAGTTTCCTATAGCGTAAAGTCTGTAAGCAGAATAAAGCTGCTATTGTGAATTTCTGATATTTGGCTGCTATCGTTTTGCATACCACGTTGTCTTTTGCCGTGCGTATGTTTGTGCCTGTAGGGCATGTGAGATACTTTTTTCTGGGCTTAAGGCTCTTGGATAAGAGAGGAAAAAAAAAGGACTTGATCCTACAAAAGCAGGGGTTATTAAATTTCGCGTTTAGTTCAGCAACCCAATTAAGGAATCGATCAAATTGGCCTATAGGGCTCATATCTAGGTTCTAGTTAGAGGTGGCAATTTTTAGAAATTAATAACTAAAACTGTCGAGAGTGTAGGATACTCAGTCTAATTTTCTCTAGTATCGTTATCGGTTGGATTCAGGCTTAGTTAGTTATTATTCAACCTATGTAAATATTTTATCGTCACCTTGTTATTTAAAGAGCGCCTTCTCAAGCCCTTCTCGACCGTGGTCGGTGCAAGATCACAATTGTTTGTTTATTATATCTCTCTATTTCTATTTAAATTTGTTGTTACCTTTGTTTTTGAATTAAACTGATTTTTGAGTTAGAAAATAGCTTTCAGGCAATAATTGAATTGAATGATTGTCATTGTTTTAGAATTGAATTGATTTTTTAGTTGAAAAGTAGCTTTCAGGCAATGATTAAATTCTGATTACCTGTTTAGGTTTAGTGATTTCATTTTTGTTCTTACCTGATTACTGTAATTGTTTTTCTAATGAAATATTGTTCATTACAATATCTCTCAGCTTAAATAGCTATTCATTTTGTTTATTATCTGTAATCTGTTCACTGTTTGATTTAAAAATATAATTATTGCCTACAGTCTAAACAATTCTGTGAAAACTGGCGGAGGCATATTTAATTAAATTAAATTAAATTTCTCATTCAGCGTGTTTTGGCATTTTTCAGCATTGTTAATTGAGAAGAATTATTTCTAGTTCTCTCCTGTCAATTTCTGTATTAAAAAACCTAAGCTAAGACAAGCGACGCTCTCCGCCATATTGAAACAGGGTTGTAACAACATTATTGGTGAACTCTTTAACTGCCTTGTACTGGTTTTTTGTTCATGCTACTGAGCACACGCACTCGACCTACTAGGACAGTTCCCAGAGACGTCACAGGACAGATCCTAGGCACTACAGCAAATTCCAGTAGCCCTCTCCAGGAAGCTCGGAGGAACCACAAGGTGATTAAAGTGTAGATGTCACCAGGATATTTCAACGGAATTCACTTATTTTTGTTAGAAGGAAATAGAATACAAATGGTTTTTTTTTAAATTTCTAATCTTTTATTTTGCGCTTTTAACCACTACAGCACTTGAAAAAAAAACTTCCATCATGCTCCGGACCTATACACCCTGAGTATCTTTCAGTTTACCTTTTTAGTAAATTAAAGTAATAATTTAAAGAAAAGTGCATTTATAGTATATCGTATCAAATTGCCTTTTTATCATAACAACATTAAACATGCAAAAAAACATTATTTATAATATATTTACTTCAAACAGCACAACAAATTTCACAAATTTTGTTTGTGTAACAGCTACCGACAAAAATACGTACTAACTCGATATGCGACGTAAATCAACACTGCTAGTAGTGCTACTAGTGCTAGTGCATCCAAGGTCAAGCGGTAAATGAATCGCTGCCGACTTCATGAACCATAGACCATCTAAAGGGTGTAGATAAGTGACTATGCAACACATGGATATTCTTCTTTAGGCTATGCTTTTGTGACAAATCACAAGTAGGTAGATTTTTTTGCCTGAAATCTCAATTAAAACGATTTGAAGATGGAAAAAGGGAGGACCGGTTTCTGCCGATTTTCGAGGCAAAATTTAGTTTTAAACATTGAAATTGTTGTCAGAATTGTCAAAATATAGAACGTAAAAAATACTTATATTTCATAATATTATTCTTGCATTGTTGAAGTTTTCACTTCTATCGTGTGGTATTAAGCAAACGCCGTTTTTTTTTTTAATTTTAAATAGAGATACACTAAAGCGCAAAAACTATGACGTTTTTATTAATATTAATAATAATAATAATAATAATAATAATAATAATAATAATAATAATAATTAGATGCTTCCCTGTGTTGGAGTTTGGAAACTTCGGCAAAATGCACTAAAACAGAGTTTTATCCAAAATACCGAAACAGAATTTTTGCACTCGACGCCCGTTTCGCTAGCCATGTTAGGATCATCAGGAGATGATTAAAACTGTTTTAAAATTTTAATCATCTCCTGATGCTAGAGCTAGAGTACAAAAGATATGAAACACAAATAGAAACCCACAATGAATAGAAAAAGAAAAATCTAACTATACAAAACTTTATGCAATTGTGGAAACTGTACGTGGTCAAAATATTATATAAAATATTAAATATCAAAATATTTAACCATTTAATCATCAAATACTAAACACTAAACACCAAACGTTAAACATCAAACCAGTGTGTAAGATGCTCAAAATTAAGTAAATAAAAAAGTGGTTTACTGCGTATAAGGCTCTCTCCAGTAAGTATGATCTCAAAGCTCTGCGAAGTGCGGGAAAAGATGTTATTGACTTCATTTCAAATCGCAGATACTTGTGCATTCTTTGCATTGTACAGGATAGAGCTTTTAACTAACACTGAGCGTGGGGTTGGCAGATAAAGATCATGCTCAGTATTCCTAAGTGGATAGTTGTTGTAAGAGAGCCTTTCTGAAATAGGAGATACGTGCTTGCGGCTTAAGCAAACGGATTCAAATATGAATAAGGAAGGAAGAGTTAATATCTTAAATCTTTTAAAGAAATCCTGGCAGTGAGTTCTACTGTTTAGTCTCAGTAAGTATCGCACAGCTCTCTTTTGTAGTTTGAAAATACGCTCAAATTGAGTCGAACAACACGTAACCCAGAATGGAAGGGCGTATCAGAGATGCGACTTAAAAAAGGGCATAATAGACTGTTCTAGCAGTTGACAAGTTAAGCTCCCTGGAAACCGTTCTTAGCGTAAAACAGGCAGAACTTAATTTTGTTGATAAGGCATTCAAGTGCAAGTCCCACTTTAAATCGTTGCCCACAACAAGCCAATACCTCCTACAGGAGGTATTGAACAAGCCCCAAGAATTTCACTGATTCAACGACGTCAATAGTGGTGTTATTAAGAACAAAAGATTTCAACGTACTTTGATATGACAAAACTTTAATTTTAGAAACGTTGAGGCACAGGAGATTAGAATCGCACCATGATTTAATGGTGATTAAGTCACTAGATACAGTTCTGTGAAGCGCCGTAATATCCGTGTTGCTCCAAGTGAAACTAGTATCGTCGGCATAGAGTCTTTACCGCTAATGTCCAAACAAGCAATGTCGTTGGTAAACAGCAGAAACAAAATAGAGCCTAGTACTGAACCCTGGGGTACTCCACAATCTACTTGCTTGCAAGAAGACATCGATGTATCAGCCCTCACAAGCTGACTTCTGTATTTAAGATACGATTTAAACCATTCGAGAAGCACTCCTCTGAATCCATAGCACTGCAATCTGTTTATTAAGATATTACGATTTACACAATCGAAAGCTTTAGAGATATTACAGTAAATTGATGCTGTAGAGTGATGGTTGTTCAGGTTGGAGTATGCATAATTAAAGAGGGAAAACACAGCATCATTTGTGCATTTGTTGCTTATAGATGGGTGGTAAGTATTTTATATTTAGAGAGAAAAGATAATAGTAGCCTTTTTTAACTATCAATCTTTCAATGATCTTTGATAATGTGGTAAGGAGTGCAATTGGGCGATAGTTCAAAGCTTGGTCTTTATCTGCTCCTTAATGCAAAGGAATAATTATTGCCGTCTTAAGACAGTTTGGAAAAACCCCATTTTGGAATCACTTGTTAATTAAAGTAGTAGGATAGTTTAATGTACATTCCGGCAGGTTTGAGAATATTTTTTAGAGTAAGCCCATCAGTCCCAGATGAGGATTTGTTTTTAATGTCTTTAATTGTACTGATGCGAAACTCAGCTAATGCTACAGGCGTAAACAAGAAATTCACATTAGAATTAGAGAGATATGAAAGTGGATCATGAGAAGGAGTTATAATGTTCATTAAATCTTATAGCCACTTAGAGCTCTTGTAGAGTCTCTTTTAAGATATGCTATAATTTTATGGGGAAGTTTATATGAAAATGCATTAAAACCTCTGAAAACAGTTCAAAATTATTTTTAAAAAAGGTAAATGTTTCCTACCTGTCAACCTTATAGTGATAAGATACCATCAACAAGATGTTTGTTTATTATGAGTGTTTGTTCTTATATATACCAAAATCCCACAATGATGGGAGATCATGTCAGTCACTCTTACTCTACGAGGATTAATGTTGAGAGGAACTTACAGATCCCTAACAGTACCACAAATTTAAATCTTAGATCCTTTGTATACCTTGGTGTTAAAATCTACAATATATTGCCGGTAGCTGTGAGAGTGACAACGGCTGCAGAGATGTAGAGCCTACATGAGTAATAATTTTGATAATTTTTCGGCATTTTTTGACTTCTTTGGCTTCTTCTGCAAGGTTATGTCTGGAGTTGGTCTCCTTTTTTGTTTCTTTTTCTTTTGGTTGTGTTTGTTTTACTCTTTGTTGGTAGAAGTTAGCATAGACTTAAGAATCTTAAGATTATATTTAAATATCAATGCTTACCTACATATTAGATTTATCCTAATTTAGTTATATCTGATACATACAGAAATTAAGTTTTCTAGGTACCTAACAATATAGTCTGCAGGATTCATATAGGTTTATATTACATTGTAAAAGTATTTGTTATAATTTTAATTCCGTAATATATTGAGTATTGAGTTATTGAGTATTTACAAAGTAATTGTTTAGGTTCTCAGGTAAATTAGCGATTGTGCTAGACGAAGAAGTATTATTCCTTAAATCATTCACAATAGACCATGAGTCTATTGAATAAAGAAGAGTAGGTATTACCTTGCAAGTCATAACTTATAAGAAAAAGCTAAACTTTCTAAGTACCGAAAAATCTTTCGAATGTTGAGTAATTACTTGTAAGTACTTACTTATACTTATAAGTATTTACTTTATTCATTGCGTGTGACAAATGAAATACAGGATAACGCGATCGCAGCCCTGTAAATAAAAATTCATACAAAACAAGCCTGTAACTGGATTGTGTGCAACAGTGCAACCGCAAGTAAGCATTTATTTTTAAGTTTAAGCGGTGTATCGTTCTATTCGTCGGAATAATGTCTTCGAGTAAGGAAGAATTACCGGTAAAAATTGGCGGTTACAGACTTATGTTTATCAAATTGCTAAAAAAGTATAAGGTTCTTTTGAATAAATCAATGATTCCTACTATAGTTCAAGCTAAAGAAAAGGCATGGAAAGATCTCGACGAATTTATCAAAATGTCTGGGACAAATACTACTACTGAGAAGTTGAAAAAAAATTCTCAATAATATGAAAGCAGGCGTGAAGAAAAAAACTGATAAAAATGTTACCGGGAACAAAAAACTAAACTACAAGAATGGGAAGAAGAGTTTTTAAAACTTTTAAATTGTGAAAAAAATCCAATTTCTGTGAAAATTCCTGGTGCATGTTCTATTATATAACAGAGAATGAAAAACAAATTACTTCATAAAATTCTACTAGACCAGGCAAATCTTATTTTTTCAATGAAGTTTAAGGGGACATTTTTTTTTCAATGGTAGTCGATAGGCTTTATGTTCAGGAACAAATATACAAAAATCCTAAAAAATCCGTTGTGAGCTAAAAACGCCATCTTGAAAAATATGGCCGACGGTTCAAATTTAAAAAAATTAAATTTCTTCTTGCCCCTTAGGTTAATTTCAACGTTATTGAAGTGAAAACTTCTTTGTGCGTGTTTTGCGTTTGTTTTGTGGGGGTTGAATGAGACCCAGCCGTCACGCGTCACGCTCGGATATGTAACGTAAGGCTCCTTCTTCTGGCATGTTCCCTTATAGGTAGAGGGCCGCACTTTTCAGGGGATGTAGCCGGAGTAAAAAGAAGATCCTAGACGAAAACGGGACCACGTACCACCCCCCGTTTTGGCCAGGGGAGGGGAGAAGGAAAAACTTAAATAATTAATTTCAGGAAAACGGGAAGAGGTACAGGGTCGAAATTTTTATGGTAAGTGCACCCCATGGGGGGGCCACCTTAGACAATACGGGGGGGACCGGGGCTCTAATTTAGGGAGGATTTTGGGGGAAAACCCGTTTTTCGCCCGTATCTCTGCAACGAAGGCTCGGATCGAAATTCTGACAAAACGATGACCACGCTTGTTGAAGTTTTCACTTCGATCGTGTGGTCTTAAGCACATGCAATTTTTTTTTATTTTTACGAAATTTTAACCTTAACATAACAAGAAAATGATCCTTTAATTTAGATCTAACCAAGAATATAAATTTCCTAACAAAAAAACTGAAAAAGAAAAAAAAAATTTGGCTTACATTTTACTTTTTAATACCACTAACTATCTTTACATTCTGCTCATTACAAAAACTCAGTCATTCAAAAGATTCTCGTCCAGAACACAAGCATATTCGCAGTCTATCCCATGGAAGTCAAGGCACATAGATCTGCAGCGTTCGACTTATACACATTTTTTTTGGCAACCGTTTCGACATTTACAGTAGATCAGACTTAATACTTCTTCTGCTGCAGGAGATCGCAGCACTGTGATTGCACACATTTCATTTTTTGATACCTTCCATCCAAATTTATCCGGGGCTAGGAAATTTCCCATCCATTGCTGTACTTGAAGATAGGTCGTGAAAATAAAAAAGAAAACAATTTGCTATTAATGTAATCACTATTTGAAACACTACCTTCAGTGCATCTTTGGTTGGGGGGAGAACGGCCAAATCAAAAGATTTGTCAAGCGTCTGCTAGCTATACCAATATTGTAAAGTCTATATCGTTCTTCATTAATGTCTCGGGACCCTTCTCATCCTTCTAATCCATCCATAAAGGAGACAAATTCATAACCAACTTTTGGTAGTTCATCTATACTGTTCCCTCTAAATTTCTCTCTAAGTTAGTAGTTGTATTAATTGAAATGCATTTTTTTCATCGCCTAGAAATCTGCTTACTTATATGCATGACTGTTGATTCGCTGAGAATAATTTCAACTGGTATTTTCTTACTCTTTCTTAGTCAATGTTCTTCATGTTTTGTAGAAAGGATGTTAGTATACCCATCTAACACAATTTTATTATGACATTTTCGCCAAAATGTTTTAATACATAAGATATATTATATTAACAGTGGTATTAAACTGGCTTTATCACTTTTTTCAGACAAACTATTCTATTAAATAACTGCTGTGAGTTAAGAAGCATGATATCATAACGCAACTTTACTGCTTTGATTGCTGCTGCTAATGATTTTACTTTTTTTTTTTCATTTTAAAATGCAGTTCAGAAAAACTTTTATCTACCATAGATTCCACTAGATCTAATCCTATTTCTCTTGCCATGTCTGTGACAGTTAACGTTCTCTTCTGCGACAACTCCATTGGTTATGCATGAAAACTTACTAAAATGGTATTCAAAAGGATTGTGGTTTTACAAAACTTTACCAACACGACGCGCAGCGTAGTGTTTTGTAAGTCGCAAGAGCTTTAAAGGCCTCGTATGCACGTATATAATACGCAATTTTTTTTTATTACGAACGCATCATATTCTCAAAAATGTTTTACTTTTTTGAGTTACGTAGTTACTATTTAGAATAAAGCAATGTTGTTTTTAAATGTGTTCCTTCATTTGGACATATAGTAATTTAAACGGCAGTTAAATATCTAGGTAAAAAAGGTAGATCAAATGTTTCTATAGCAATCTTTAAAAAAGAAGGCGCATCATAAACATCATTTTAAGCACGTTGTCGCTTGCGATAATCGTTGATTAAGATGCATGCGTAATAAAAAAATATCCTTTATCACAAAACAGCTTAAATTCACTAGGCGGCATACTTTGTTCTAATTTGCTCATATTTTGTATATAAATGTGAGCAGAATTTGCGTAATGGAAATGACCTCCAGCGTAGAAAAATGGAAGCATCATCTTTAAAGCTTTTAAGGCTTTTAGAAAAAGTGTCATTATAGTTACCATTTCATAAACATGGAGTGGGGGTGCCAATGCCAGGCGTGTACCGCGTGTCACGGAATTTAATCGGACGTGCATAAATTGGACTGTAATTATAGAAAAAATAGATTTTAATAAATAACGCGAGCGGCCATGTTTTTTTAAATGGTGGCTTTAGCTCACTTCCGATTTTTTGGGATTTTTAAATTTGCATTCTATGATAAAAGAGCTATCGTTTTCAATAAAAAAATAAATGTCCGCAAAAACTTCACACTTAACGTACATTTTTTAAAAATTTGCCTGGTCTATACGGAAATTAATATGGATACACAGTTATTGCTTTCACCTACAAGCATTGTACAAAAGCGGCCACAGAAAATAGTATTCAAACAAGAAAGTAAAGAAACAAAAAATCGTCAACCCAAGAACTGCAACGCATTGTTCTACTTGAGCAATTAAATGCCGCTAGATTGCAATCCAAAAGGGAATAACTTTCTGTTTTGTAATATATTATGTTAATGTTTTTACATTGTGTAATAAGATTTGTATTGTCTTTGTAGTTGTAAGTTAATGAAATATAAAAATCAGAAAACTGTTTTAATATTTAATTCAAGAAACTATAAGTATATAACATTCTACATTCTAACATTTTGCTTTAATTAATGTAACTAAGCTACTAAGTATAACATTCTACTGCAAAGAAAAACGTTATACTGTAACGTATGTATCTAAAGTTTTGGGAAAGAGTTTATTTTATCTTTTTATTAAAAACATATGTATTTTTTTAACAATATTTAATTAATACATAAATAAGTACTAGAATAAAATCAATAAAATAAAATCCCGTCCTAACGAACTCCCAAAGGATTGTGGTCTTTTCAACAGTGGGTAACTTTGATTTAAATCCGAATTAAAAGCTAAATCAATTTTGAAAAATTCCCAAAACTTTACAAAATTATTCACCCAGAGTTATTATTTAAATATTACCATCGAACATTGTCTCCAGTACTGCTTGACTTTTCTCAATGCCTCTTTGACGGATGTTATCGTTTTCAGTTTCATCACACAAAATCATCTCGTAGATGCTGCAAATATTATGTAAAACAGCACAACAAACAATAATTTTTGGAACTTTTTTCTCGAAGATACAATCAGCTACATTGCTTATGGTTTTGCATATGATGAACACCAAAACCTTCACCAATACTGTTTGCCAAATGAAAGAACCCGGACGAAAAGAATGCGGGCAAAAAATGTCTTCGCATATTTAGATGCTGCCACATTTTTTTCCCAATAATCCTAATTTATTTTCTGTCTAGTTTCCTATAGTGAATTTACATATTTAAATTTCCTACTTGAATACTTAATTTTGTTATTTTCCTTAATACTACTGTCTTCTATTATTGACTATTTTATTTACACAGGGAAATACGGAATACTATAATATTTGTAATATTTATATTTTATTCGCCTTCAAGCTATTTAAAATACGCGACAATAGGCAACAGTGCGACGTTTACTTGGTTTTTAGCGGGAGGCAGATTCGTGATTGGTCGCAGGATATATTAAATACACTTTGACCCTAGACCAACACCTAATTTTTTTTACATATTTTAAAATTTCGGCAGCGACTTGCTTTAGCCATTGGCGTGGAAATTGCCGATGCCGGACTGTGTGGTTATTTATATTATTTGGTTTGTACGGTCTGGTGATATATAGGTTTTGTCGATTTTGCAAATTCTCTTTTTTCACTAGAAAGGGGGTGTCCTATAGAGTAGTTTAAGCCAAAAAAGTCGGAAGATCCGCTACATTTGAACTGAAAAAATGCCTTCAAAGTTCGAGTTTTGACACAAATTTTCAGCACCACTTCACAAAAGCACTAGAAATATAGACAGAACACATCTCAACATCAATTGTCGGGTGAAAATATTAACTAGGATACATTTGCGTCGAACGAGAGACCTACGTTTTGTTCCGGTCCTAATTTAAAGCGACGCATAGCCCCATTAGAAAAAATTAAATTTTACTTGTAAATATCCATCCTCCTTTTTACTGTCAACTGTTACAATAGCCAAAACAAAGATATTTAAGAAGGCACACTGTTGCCAGACGTTTACTGTAGTTTCGTTAACAAAATTCATTAGAAAAATGGTGCGTTATAAGCGCAGCTTATTTACTACCAGCTAGTCATCTTGCGGCGGCATCCTTTGATTTGGGAAAGTCAATAACCAAGTTTTGCAAATTTTAGAAGAGGGTCATGACTTAATATTGTTTTAAACACCTGGGCATCTGA